>MVAP01000011.1:0-261216 GCA_014825765.1 Cystofilobasidium macerans | reverse complement strand
TTGGGCTGTAAACGTGGTGGGCCGCTTCTGGTGGGCGCCCCTGGTGTGGGTTCCCTTTAAACCCCCTTGCGGGCCCTGGTCTAATAAGGGGGGGGCTTCCCCCGGCGGCCAGGGAGTTCCCCCCCCCCCCCCTACCCCCCCCCCCCCCCCCGGGGGCCCCCCCCCCCCCCCCCCCCGGAGACGGGCGTTCGCCGCGCCGCGCACAACCCTCACTTCCTTTCGCTCGTCTGACTTTTTAGATTGATGTCTACGGGAGGCGTAGTCGTTGCTTCGCGTTCTTCCTCCGCCTGAATGATTACCTCAGCCTCGAAAGGACGGGGACATGTTGAGCGAGGGAACGTCCCGCCGCTGAATGCGGCAGGCGCGAGTTGTCCATCGCCGGGAGCTCCATCAGGCGCCGGTCTGGGCCCGCAGAGTCTCAAGTAGAAAAATATCAACCCCTCCGCGTCATCGCGGGCGAACGAGAGACAGCGCCGCCGCCGCCGCCCGCTTGCCCAAAGCGCCGGCGGCCGCTCGACCTTGGCCGCTGCCTCCCAACACCCATCTCCGTTTTCCTTCGCCACCATGCAGCACCACAATCACCACCAGCACGATTCAGACAACCACACGGTGACCTCGGTCAGCCGAAGCCACAAGGCCGGCAGCACCATGTCTCGCACCCAGTCGCTCGTACGTTCCCGTCTCCCTCTTGCTTGCTTCAACCGGGACCTCCGCCGCAGGCCGAGTGTCAGGCGGCCGAGCGGAGGCAAGCCTCGTGAGCCTGCTAGCCCGGTGACCGGCGTCTTCTTGCGTCTGGGGACGAGAATCGCTTGCGCCTCTTCCACCCTTTCCCCCTGTGCCAACCTGACTGGGAGGATTGACGGGCAGGCATACCCATCTATCGGTGCTGGATCTCCGGGGCTGACGCAGTCACCGCCGGGTTCGCTCCCCCGCTCCTCTCCCCGCAGATTAAGAAGAACACGTCGGTCTCGGACTTCCGGCCGAGCGACCTGCTCATTGAGCGCTTCACCGCTTGGAAGCGCATCACCAAGATGCTCATTTCATACTTTGAGGGCATCGGTGCGTTCCGCGCAATCTCCCCGGCCAAACATTGGCTCGCGTGCTGATCACGTCCTCGTCCTTCTGCTTGAGCCCTTATCAGCCGACATCGAGAACAACACGGCCAAGGAGCTCGTCAAGCTTGGCTCAGTCATTCAGGTCCCGTTCCAGGCGGGCAACCAGTTCCTCGGAGAGGACGGTCTTCAGGTATGTGGCGGCCCTGCGTCACGGATCTGCCTCTAGTCAGTCTCACGCTGATACTCCGAATCCTCTCCTAGGACGTCTTCTATAACATTCGTGACAAGACGCGCGTGATCGCCGACTCGCACGCCTCGCTCGCTAAGACGGTCGAGGGCTCAATTGTCCAGCACCTTCAGAAGCTCCGGGCCGAGATCAAGGCGCACATCAAGAATGTACAGAACGACACGGGCCGGCTCGCGGCGACCGTCGCCAAAGAGCGCGAGATGTCGACCAAGAACATCTCGGACCTTGCCAAGGCCATCACGATGCTCAAGAACACGCCGATGCAGGTCGTCCCCAAGGACGACCCCTACGCGCAGAACACGATCGTCCTCAAACAGCTTCAGCGGCAGGTCAACGAGGAGAACGCTCTCCAGAAGTCGATCATTATTATGCAGCAGAACTCGGCCCACTTTGAGGAGGGCATCGTCCGCTCGATTCAGTCGACATGGTCGACCTTTGACGAGTGGCAGGGTCGTATGTCGGCCGCCGTCCAGGAGACGTGGAAGCACCTCGGTGTCGCTATGGCCCAGATGGAGCCTGATCGCGAGTGGATCGCCTTTGCCGCCCGGTCCGACCACCTGCTCGACCCTGAGACGCCGCTCCGCAACCCGGACCACATCGACTACCCGGGTAAGGACGACCCCTCGGTCGCTCCCGTTCACGTCGGCCTGCTCGAGCGCAAGAAACGCTTCACCAAGACGTACAAGGAGGCTTACTACGTCCTCACTCCGGCCGGCTATCTGCACGAGTACGCTTCGTCCGACCCCTACTCGCAGCAACACCCGATCTTCTCGCTCTTCCTGCCCGCCTGCACGCTTGGCCCGCCCTCGACGTCGACGACTTCGCACTCGCACAAGTTCCACATCGAGGGCAAGCGCTCGGCCGCGCCCGCCAACTCGGCCGGCGGTCACATGCCTTTCAAGATCCCCGGCCAGAACGAGACGGCCTACACGTTCCGCTGCCGGTCGCACGACGAGATGATGGAGTGGTGGAACGACCTGCGCATGCTCGTCGCCCGCTACCTCGTTGCCTCGGAGCAGATGGAGCGCTCGGGTCCCGTCGCCGCTGCCGTTCGCTCGGTCGGCTACCGGTCCGAGGAGGAGGAGTCGGACGAGGGTGGCTCGTCGGTCGAGGAGGACGAGGAGGAGGAGGAGGACGAGTATGCCGAGGAGCGCGCCTCGCACCAGCAGTCGCAGCAGGCCGGCAGCGTTCACCTCCATGAGCAGCCGCACGCGGCCGAGCACTCTTACGAGCATGAGCAGGCCGCTGCCGGCTCGACCGCCGTCCAGCCTCCACTCGAGATGGGCGCCAACGGCTACCCCGTGCGTCGGCTTCATCACCTCGTGCGCTTCCCAGGCTGACTTTGGTCCCTTACCTCTCCCTTTAGATCGACAAGAAGACCAGCCCCTCGTCGTCGCAGCCTCAGGGAAGCAACAACAACCCCTCTTCGCAGCCCCAGAACATCGAGCTCGGCCCCGAGGCCGGCGCGCACTCTGTCCCGTCCGAGTCGCAGAGGGCGACCTCGGTCAACACTGGCGACATCAAGGATGACAACGATGAGGTCCCTTCGGCCCCCGCCGCCCGCGACTTGAACCGGGACGAAGTGACGAGCCAAAAGAGTTTCATCGGGCGCTTCGCTGAGGGTGAGGTTCAATGATTGTATAGTAGGGGCTGCGGGCTTCTTGCTGACGATGTCGTCACACTCTCCATCGTTGACAGGTATGGGTCTCAGTAAGTAACGTATCCCCTTGTTGAACGGAGGGTTTCATCCTTGCATGCCTCCGTTTGCGGCTCTGTTCCTGTTTCCTCGGCGCGTGATCCGCCCGACGCTATCCCTTGTCTCACTCCCTATGCCCTCCCTTTCCCTCCTCTGCTTTCTGCCTCTCTCAGCTTCCGGTGAGGCGCCGCCGCTCCCGTCCCCGTCTGCGGTCAACTACCACACCAAGGAGTAAACTGGACATCAAGCTTCCCCAAGGCATCCTATCCCCCCCCCCCCCCCCGCCCTCCTTCAAAGCAAGCCCGATTCCAATCTGCGCTTGCGCTTCTGCTCTACTGTATCCCCGTTCGCCTTGTTTGAGATCTCTCATTCTAGTCTATCCTCACAACGATTAATGCGCTGTCTGATTTCATTTTCCCCGGATTGTCAATCCTGCCGTAGCGAGCTTGACAAGCGTGGAGGGCTGGTTGCCAGGGAGGCAGCATCAGCTGCAGGCCTCTGACGACGTGTAGCGGTTGAGCCACACCAATTCGACTTCCAGCCCTCCGCGCGACCCGACCTGTCTTCCGACGCCACCATCTGGAGGCGCTCAGCTAGCAGCTGCCTCCTCTTGACCGTCTGCTGCTGCTGCTCTTACAGCCGTCGACATGCCCTCACTGCCGGCCCTCATCGTGGCCTGCTTCCCTTCTCGTCACCCGCAGCAGCACTCCCGCTCGCAGCCGCTCCTCCCCTCTCCGCCTTCAAAAGCAATACCGCCAGCCAAGCAGCTCGCACTCGATCCGTCGGAAGACGTCCAGGCTGAGCGTTGTGTCTTTTGTTCGCTCGAGGCTAACGGGATCGTCGGGGAGCGAGTGCTCTTTGCTGACCAGTCGCTGGTTGTCTTCAAGGGTCCGCCTGCCTCTCTTTATTTCCTCGTTGCCGGGACTTACTGACTAATCGAGAGCCGATATCGAACGCTAGATCGTAGTCAGGGTGCAAAGCAGCATATCCTCGTCATCCCACGAGGCCACGTCGGTCAGTGGCCGACCTCTCGCCAGCTGTCATCCGTGCTGCGCTCGAGCCGCTCACGCTCATCCCTCCTGCCCAGCTGACCCGTGCATGTATCGTTACTCTCCTTGATCGTCGTCCAGCCGAGTCGGTCAAGGACCTGACGGCTCTTGACGTGCCTTTGTGTGCGTATCGGCCCCTTGAGTCGCAGAAGTTCGTCGCTCTGGCTGACACGCCCCTTGAGCGCCTCGTCGGCGCCCCGAGCAGTACTCCAGATGCGGGCGGCTGGTCGAGCAGCTCTGGAGCGGAATTCAACGACATCAACAACCGAGAGCGTCGTTGTTCCACGCTTCAAATTCGGCTTTCATATCCCTCCATTCACCTCGGTGCCGCATCTGCATCTGCACGGCTTCGAGCTACCCCACTCGTCGGCGACAAGCAGGGTCGAATTTCGGCGTACCCGCCGGTCAGGCGACCGGCCGGGTAAGAGAATCGGCTGGTTCTGCGAGCTCGACCAGGTCATCGACATTCTCGAGGCCGGCAGGAAGGTCACCATCAAGGGCGTCTCGATTTGAACTCGTATGCCGCCCGTTCTGTCTGACCCTGGCAACGCCCCGACCCTACCCAATCACCCGGGCTGCCGGTCAAGCCTTCGCGGCCCTGACGCTCGTGAAGATGCTTGTATGCGGTGGAAAGCTAGTCAAGCTACCCACCTTGCGGAGCTTGTCCTCCATCAGCGCCGGAAATGCTCCTGCCGCTGGTGCAGGCTTTGGCTTGATCAAGCGTACATCAAGGCTGGCGAGACACGTCTATCAAGGCGCTCTCTGCCGTTCGCCAGCCTTTTCGCCAATTGACAAGAGATCCGTGAGAGATATCAATGCTGAATCCAGTCAGGGGACGGAAACAGGCCGTGTGAGCAGAGTGTCTCCCGCTGAGAGCTGGGTGCCGACACTGACTGCTGCGCGCGAATAGGTTCGTTGTGAGAAGAGCGGAGACCATACCGCTTTGAACAGAGGACGGGTAAAATGATGGCATAGGCTTGAAGGCAAGAGTAGCGAGGAGCATCCGACTGTCATTCCTCTAACAATTCACACGATTGATCGAGCTCAATATCGGTAACTCTCACGTCGGTGGCTCATAGCGCCGGTATTGGTGGCAGCGCAGCTTCGCCCACTAGCAGCCTCTCAACGTCGACCCACCCTCATTCGTCTTCCTCGGCAGCATGTCTTCCGAAATTAACGCCTCTCGCTCGCCATCGCCTGAGCCGGGATCTCCTATGCCCGCAGCGCCTGAAGCCGGTCCCAGCCGACCGGCGTACCACGCGAGCCGCAAGGCCACGCCCAAGACGCGTAAACCGTCCGGCAAGAAGGGCAAGAAGTTCGTCGAAGAGAAGGTGCGACTTACTCAGCTTCGCCTTCGGGCAGGACACTGCTGGCACCTAGCTGAGCTGACGCTGAGTCTTGACTACCTCGCTACAGAGCTCGCTGCTCGACCTCGTCGAACAGGTCGCCGGTAAGAAGGACGACGAGCGAGCCGAGAAGCTCCAGAAGTTTGTGCGTCGGCCGACGTCTTCCCTGCCTCTTGATTCGCCTTGAGCTGACGGCCTGCCTTTAAACGTCGTCCTTCCTGCAGGCCAAGGTCGCCGAGATCGATGCTGATGCTCAGAAGCAAAAAACGCAGCGGAAGCTCGACCGAACAGCGCCGCTTGTACGTGTCTCCAGTTCAGATCGAGCTAGCCAGGGCCTGCTGCGCAAATCTGACCACTCAGATGACATCTCCACAATCCTTGATCCAGCGAGCGACCAAGAAGATGCTGAAGGAGAAGGAGAAGCTCCGGCAACGGAAGAAGAAGGCTCCCGCAGCAGAGAGGTTGGAGACCGTGCCAGCGGAAAGGAAGCGCCGCGTTGCGTTCGCTTGAGGCCGCAAACGTCGTCGCAGGACCGGCTAAACCCGGCTGAGCGTTTCGTCTCTTCTCTATGCACTTCCGGTGGCTTAGGTTCGTCTTATTTGAAGCCTATCCAAGGCAAAAAACTGAATTTTTGCTGACGCTGCGTTCCACAGTGTCGCTTGCAACCCGCGCGAGATCCGCGACTCAAGCCAGCATAGCGCCAGCACTTTGAATTCACCATCGCAGCGACGCTCCTCCGGCTGCTCGTCGAAGCAGTACCCTTCTGTCAAAGCGACCTTGCGGGCCTTAAGGCGTTCGACCCTCAGAGGCTCTATTTCGGAACGCCGGCTGAGAGACAATTCCTCAGCGATCCTCTAGTCACGTTCTCTTTCATTTGTATTATACTGTGGGTTAGAGAATCTGTCTATCTTCTGCCTGGTTCCGAGTCAGCGAAATGGACAATGATGAGATGTCTCTCGGCTCGTCTTGTGTCGGAGAGGATCGGCATGAAGACGACGGGGAGATGGACAAAGCTGCGTTGCTTAAGGAGGAAGACGAAATACGAAGTTGCAGTGCCGGTTGCGTGACAAAGGAGAAGTTGGCCGGTACAAGATGATGTGAGGAACGATGGGGATGCAAATGACGGCCACAAGAATGACGATTCCAGATGTGTGGGTGGGAAACGAAGTGGAGAGAGAACGGCCTAGGGGAGGGCCACCGAGGTCGAGTTGGAAGCGTTCGGCTCTGACGTCGTCAGGTTCGACATGGGGAGGGCGGTCGAGGTTGCGTTCGAGATGGGGAGGGGAGTTGAGGTCGCGTTCGAAGGGAGCGTCTCGATCGGCAGTGAAGCGTTGATCTCGGGCTGCGGGTCGGGCACGGTCGTATTCCCGCTCGGCGCGACGGCGGCATTGATAGTGATGACGGGCGACAGCCAGCTTTCGTAGTCGGCAACCTTCGTGTCATCGCCAAAGATCTTGAGCGCGCGGACGAGGACCTTGTACGAGCCGTCGGGGACCTGGGAGCCGTTGGCGAAGCTGAAGCCAGTCTCGCTCGCGCTGATCGGGTAGTTGAAATAGCCTTGGCCGTTCTTGGCTGACGTGGGGATGTTACGCGAGAAATAAGACTCGGTTGAGAGACTGCCAACGACGGTCGGCTCCGCGGGTAGGGCGCGCTTGACTTTGTGGAGCATACGCCGATTGTTCAGCAGTGACCGGCGAGTGGTGATGGACGGCGAGAAAGTCGAGCTAGCCTCGACGAGGTCGATCTGGAGCTTGGGCGTGCCGCCGAGTAGCCGGTAGAAGATCTCGGGCGCATCGCCAGCCGCACCAGTAAAGTTGGTCGGGCCCTCAATTAGGTTGCCGTCCTTATCCATCAGGACTGGGAGGTCCACCGGGTAGCCGTAGATTTGCTCGAAGTACTCGGAGGTGCTAAAGAGGGTAGGCGTGAGATAAAGGTTTGATTAGCAGCCCACAACATAATCAAAGGGGGGGAAAGGACACCCACGTGTCAAGCATAGGGTAGTCGTCCTTCATTGAGGCGGCGACACCGGCATAAGGAATGTTGAACTTCTGGGCGCCGTCCGACGACTCGATGTGGATGTGGCCCGAGTAAATCGGCACCGATGAGCTGTCGAGCCCTGTCGGAGCGGCGAAGGTAACGGCGACATTGGCACTGGCTCCGGCGGCGACCGTGACAAAGGCGGGTTCAAAGTTGACGGTCGCAGCACCGTCGACCAGGACAGCTGAGCCAGGATTGGGCTGGGCGCCGTTCTATGATGCGAGAGAAGAGTCAACTGACGGAACGTGGATCAAATGCGAGGGTAGGACGCACCGAGCCAAATGTGAGAGCGGCGGGGGCGGCTACATGAGAGATCCGGTACGAGACGGCCGCGGATCCGGTGTTATCGATCGTGACCTGGCCAGACGTGACGGCATGTACGGTGTCGTTGAGATTGAACTCGGCGGGCGAGATGATCGTCTTGAAGAGAACGGCGTCGTAGGCATTGATGAGGCCACCACCCTGCTGGGCGATCGTTTGGAGCTGGGAGCCGCCCATTTGGGTGTAGACCGGAGTTGTCGTCGTCTCAAAAGTCTTGGTGATAAGGTCGGGGTCGACCTTGCCGTTTTGGCCGATGAAGAGGGCTGCGACGCCCGAGAGGAAGGGCGTAGCCATTGAGGTGCCAGAGAGGACGGCGTACGAACCCTTGGCGACGGGGTAGGTGGAGAGGATGTTACCGCCGGGAGCGCCGACCGAGGGCTTGAGGTAGACGTCGTTGGTGAGTCCAAAGGTCGAAAAGTCGCTGACCAGGCCGGCCGTCTCCTTGTTTTCGAAGTTGACGTAGCCACCCGGGAAAGACGCAGTCGTCTTTGTGTCGGTCTGGATCGAGGCAAAGATCGCGGGCCCATCGGCCTGGAGAAGGGTCGCTACTTGGATGTCGACGTCGCCGATGGAAGCCGAAAGCGTGCCTGGAGCGTTGTTAACAACTGTGGGGAAAGCGGGTCAGTCTCATGCGAGGTATCGCCGTTCGCGGGCGAAAGGCGAGGACGCACTAAGCATGATATCTCCCCCAGCGTCGGCGACGTTCTGAGCCTTTAGCGCAAACGCGCACGAGCCGCGGACAACGATGGTGACCTTCCCCTGAAGGTCGACCTCAGGGCCGTAGGGATCGCAGCCGAGGTTTGATGAGTCGGCGAGGATGGGCGACGAGACATAAATCGGGAGGGGCGTCTTGTCGACCGTCAGGCTCTCGCTTGTGTAGAGGTAGGGCTTGCCGCCGATGACAACGGGCATGGCTGGGATGATCAGGCTTTCGATGGAAGCAACGGCGAGCGATCCGATGGCAGTTGCAGGGGCTGAGCTGTAGACTGAAGAGGTAGCGACAAGATTGTCAGGCATCTGTGGTTGAAGATGATGGCAATAGGGTGCTCGGCGTACAGAGACCCTCAGAGCCGTCGTTGCCGTTGGCGAGAGACATGACAACGCCCTGGTCGACTAGACGGCTAGCGAGGATAGCTTCGGGATCTTCTGTCCAACCTGAGGCACCGCCAAGCGACATCGAGATGATGTCTGCGCCGTCGTTGAACGCGCGGATCATCGCCTCCATGATGACATCGTTTTGGGAGCTGCCGGTGCAACCGAAGACGCGGTAGGCGCCGAGCGACGCTTGCGGTGCAACGCCGGTGAAGTTGAGACTACAAGGGTAAGAAACGCTACGTTAGCCTCCCGGTAGTGTCAATCAGTAGCCTTTGACGTCGACGCACGGGTTCATGTCGGCCGCAACGATACCGGCGACGTGCGAGCCGTGGCCGCCACAGTCCATTGGGTCGTTGTCGGGCACCCTTGAAACACGAATACAGAGCGTCAGTGAGAGCTCATCCCGGAATGGTTGTGAGACGAGCGACGTACGGAGCATTCGAACCCGTGTAGTCTAAATCAGACGGCAGCCATATGAGGAGGTAAATTTCAGCTTTGATTGACCGGCGAGCAGGACGCAAGCTGCCACGCACCGTCACCAACAAAGTCGTAGCCGTTGACGACCTTGCAACCAGCGCCAAAGCAGCCGTTGCCGAGCGCCGGGTGGGTGTAGTCGATGCCCGTGTCGATGATGGCAACGTATACGCCCTTGCCGTAGATGCCCATATTGTGAAGTTTGTCGACACCGGTCTGACGGTGCGGGACGTACGTGTCGGTGGGGTTACTGGCTGGGCCTGCGACGACGTTGACGACGTCGTTGTAAGGCCGCGGGCGAGGGACAACCTTGACCGGGTAGACAGCCTGTACCGAGGGCATGTTACGGACGGCCTCGACGTCACCGTCCGCAAGGCTGGCGAAGGGGTTGCGGCATGTCAGCGCACAAGAACGCTTCTGAGACTCGGCGGGGCTGGAAGACGCACGCAATGGAGGCGCCGACAAAGAGGCCGGCGGCGTCAAAGGTCGACGTGACCTCGTAAGGGACATCGGCACGCCGCATGTGCGAGTCGAAGTGGGTGTGGACGTCCTGTCGAAGGGCAGACAGGGATGCAATCATTGCCTGTCAGTCTGTCGGTTCGTGGATTGCGCAGCGACCGGGATCCACTCACGACGCCGCGTTTGCGAGAGGCATCGCTGCTATACTCGACGATGTATTTTCCCTTGACAACGAATGGCTGCGGTATCGACAGAAGGTGCCGGCGGCGACGTGTCGAGCAAGTGGGGGTCAGCAGCACGTCCGGAGATGGACGCAGGCTCCAGGGCGCTCGATAGCCGAACCAGGGGCCGCACTCACCGAAGACGCGGCCTTGTCGGTCTTCCAGTCGGCCGCCTCAATTCCAGCAGCCGAGAAGATGGTTGCCGCGAGAGCGGCGAGGGGTGCAAAGAGCATAATGGAAAGGAGACGCGTCCAATCGATCGATGACTGCGGAAGGGAAGGTGGAGAAGGAGCTAGTGGGAGCGTGCCGTAGAGGCTGTGAGGGTTGGGGCAAGGAACGAAAGACGGGGCTGAAGGGAGTGTCGGGCGGGCAGGCTGCCCAGAGAAAGCGAGGTCGGACCGAAAGAAGGGAAGGAGAGTGAGCTACCAGAGAGGAGGGAGGCGGCGGGGAAGGCGACACCTTTGAGGGCGCGCACGCAGAAGGCGCGTCGAACGCCGGCGGACGCGCCGGGCCGAAATCACTCGCGCGCGTCGGTCAAAGCGAACCGAGGCCGAGAACGGACCCATGCGACTCGAAGAGAGCTCGGGTAAGTGCGAGAAAAAGCAGCCTACCGCGATCGGAAAACGGAGCCAATATCTCGGCACACTCTTGTTCCCGCTTATTCGAATGGATGCGGCGCATCGGCGACGACCGAGCCCAGCGCCGGAGGCCCATCACGAGGGCACAAAGTCGTGTGCATCGCAATCCTTCCCTCCAAAGCAGTCTAAGGATGAGGCAAAAGATAGCGGCGCGGCGGCGCCGCATGGTCGCGCAAGGAGGCGCAGCCGGCTCCCGGGTTAACACTGCACAAGGATCTTGATAGATGACCTAAGATTGTCAAGCAAGCCGCGCCGCCGCGCGCGCGTCCAATTCAATCCACATGCGCGAAGCGAGATCTGACACGCGAGTGCCTCATAAGGCGGCGAGCGCTAGGCGTCACAGCTGAAGCTCCCGGCCAGGTACATCAGAGGGGGCTCGGAAGTCGTCGACGAAGACTTGCCTTCATATTGCGAGATCGGAGCGGGTCGAGGGGCCGCCCGTAGCTTAATCTGGCGCGAGCGTTAGGTACCGGGCCACCGCATTATCCGAGGAAAGTCGGGAGACCACTTGGCCTGCCCGGATCAACCTGCGAGAGAGCGGATCTTGTCCCAATCGAGTCTCGACAGAGTCGAGTCCACAAGGCCGATCGAGGTGCCGAAAATTGGAGGAGCGAGAGTGCGGTGACGAGAGCAGGTCGCACCAAGGGTTGGGGCGAGCGGGGAGCGATTAACTCCGGGGAACAGTGTCCCTCCCGGTCGATTTGGTCACGTTTAGATTCGAATAAGGACACTGCCGTCCTTGCCGACCGCCTTCTTGACGCGCTCGGCGACGGCGACGCCTACGCCGTCGAGCTCAGCGCCCTCCTCAATGATGATGCAGACGCAGCCCTCGGCCTCGAGCGAGAGGAAGCCGTCAAAGAGTCGACGCGCGGCCTCCTCGGGATTCGATCGATCGCCCAGCGGATGGCGCACAAAGTCGATCTGAATTGACTCAGGCAAGGCGAGTTGGGATGGTGTGTACGCCATGAGGCCGACCTTTGGCGAGGCCGTGGCCGAGGTCGAGTATCGATCGACGAGCCGAGTGAGCGCCTCGACGAAATGATTGCCGTCCCTTTTTCGAGGACAGAAGAGATGGACCGGGATTGTCGGCGTGTAGTGCTTGTATTTCATCCCGGGTGTCCTCGGCTTCTCGCGTTCGCCTTTGCGCAGGCCTTCCTCACCACTGATCACGCGCCGGCCGGTTGACGGACCTTCAAAGTCGATGATAGCCTGCTCGAGCTGCTCACGCGTAACGCCGCCCGGCCGAAGGATGCGCAGGTGACCATCGTCGTTGAGTCCATCGACTACCGTGCTCTCGAGGCCGACCGAACATTCACCGCCGTCGAGAACGGCGGGGATGCGACCAGCGAGGTCATGCAGAACGTGGCTAGCCCGGGTCGGGCTCGGTCGGCCGCTTGCGTTGGCGCTCGGCGCAGCGAGAGGCGTGCCAGCCTTATGAATGAGTGCGCGAGCGAGTGGGTGAGACGGCATGCGGACACCAACAGTCGATAGGCTGGCCGTCGTCTGCGCAGGCACGACCGAGGATGACGGAAACAGCAACGTCAATGGACCGGGCCAGAGCGTCCGCATGAGGTGCTCGTAGAGTGGCGGTGGTGTGTAGTCGTTGGGCAGCAGGAGTGACAGCTGGGCCGGCGAAGAGACGTGTACAATCAAAGGATTGTCCGACGGTCGGCCTGGCAAAAGGGAGCACGAGGGGATGGCGGCAAAGCGTCAGCACACCTTCGGTCAATCTAGGACAGCTCCAGAGGCTCACCCTTCGCCGCAAAGATTTTCAGTACGGCTTCACCGTTCAGCGCGTCAGCTGCGAGCCCGTAGACGGTCTCAGTTGGAAACGCGACGACCTGGCCGGCGCGCAAGAGGCCAGCGGCCTCGTCGAGCGCAGCGTCGGTGGCCGAGTCTGCGACGACGGGAGGTGCCTCGAGCCGACCGATGGCAAATGAGACGGTCGACGGCGTCGTCCGCAAGAGCTTGGTTGACATGGTCCGGTCACGCGGCGACAAGGAGACGCGGCGAAGGGACAGGCGCCAGACGGGTCGAAGGAGCATCAACGTCGAGGCATCGTCGGCATCGAAGGTCGAGAAATCTTGAGGGCTCGCTCGCAGCGCGCGAGCTTGCCGGCCAGGCTCGATGACGAGGCGGGCATCATGATGGCCTAGCCAGGAGGCGAGGGCCGATCAAGCTCGCCAACTTCATACCGGTAGAGCCCGCAATGTCTGTCTGCCAGCGAGGGAATGAGATTATCACTCGAGAGCCAAGTCTGGCTGGTCGACTAGCCGAAGCGCCGTAGACACGGTCGACTGCGCCTGGTGCGTCGCATTCAGGCGGCGGAGTGCGGTCCTCGGCTCAGCCAAGGATGGCCTTGCCGATACCCCATTGAGAGAAGCTTGCTGTCGATCAGTCACGAGCGAGGCGAAAGGCTGTACACAGCGTCTTGTGTGTACGGAAGTCGGTATTGGCAGTCAGAGAAGGAGTCGTCTGGTCTTTGTCGCGAGCTCATCTGGCAGCTGTCGCGTCAGTCGCGTCGACACCCTCGAGCCCCCCTTTGTGCCTCGATCCATCACTGATCCATCCCAGTCTCGACTCCCATCTCAACCACGCCCAACACGCGGCATGGCAGGCGTCCGTCATAGATCGGACGGCCTGGCGTCCCGTGAGCAGGCAGGGGCTGCTCCTACGCCGACCAAATTTCCCGAGCCTACAGGCGTTACCTCGGAGACCCCGTCGAGCTCAGCTGGCGCTGCATTGACCCCCGCGACGGTCAACCCCTTACCTGGTCCCTCAGGAATCAAGCTTGCCCCCTCGGCCGCGCCAAAAAGAAAGACGCGGGCATTGGCCAGGGTATCCGCCGATCAAGGTCGTCTGGCCTTCGGCAAGCCCGGCGAAGGCTGGAAGATCGAGAAGCCGCCTGAGCCTCCAATTGTGGAGGATGCGCCCTCACTTGGTTCGGACCAAGGACCGACGATGGACAACGGCAACAGCAGCACAGTTTCGACGACGAAGAAGGCACATGCCAAGGGCAAGGGCAAAGGCAAATCTGCCTTATCTCCTGCTGGTGCCGCGACCCAGCTCAGGCCACCGGTCAATGGCGCGCGCAAGAACAAGGCCACGGGGACGGACCCGGAGGCGGCCGACATCCAGGGCATGCGGGGTCAAGGTAAGTCTCCACTCAAGGTGCCCCTCGAGAGGAAGGCATTGTTCTCGAGCGCAATGGGCAGCGTATCCAACCCTGATCGGAGAGGGGACCGTGTGTCTCAAGCTTCCTTCCAGCGCGTGTGCTCTAGCGCGTGTCGCAGTCGACTGATTCTCAGACCTCGATTGACCCTGACCGCGACAGAGATATCCAGCGAGATCGTCACTTTCGAAGACACTGTAGCTTCCAACGGAAACGACAATGGTGCGCTCCTTTTTGACTCATTGTCCGCATCAATCAGTGAGCCGGATGACCCCGCGACCTGACGCAGTCCCATTGAAACCGTCGAGACCCGCAGCCGACCCTTCGTCGGACCCGATCGCATCCGAGCCGGTCGCAGGCCCTTCAAGGCCGAAACCGCACAAGAAGGTCGCTTCGACAGACAAAGCAGTGGCGCGAACGTCGATGAAGCCTCTGAAGAAGGGCAAGGGCGCGGCGCGTCCCAGGCGCAAGAACATAACCGTCCTCTCGTCCGGATCCGAAACCGAAGCCAGCGGTTGCGCTCAAAACCAGACCGACGGCGTCTCCACCGCGGCCAGTATCATCATTACCGAGGACGAGGTTGAGGCCGCATCCGACGCCTCGAGCTGCGCTCGCTCTCTAGCAATATCTGCTGGGCCGTCAAAGACGCTGCATCCGTTCTTCGCCGCGAAGGTTGCGGCTCCACCACGCAAGCGGCCAAAGCTCAGCGGGAGTGTCGGCGGCTCATCTGCCGAGTTTGCCATCGACGTCGAGGCCGACCCTGTCCAACCACCGCCACAAGCCGTGCCTTCCTTTTTCGCCTCGCGTCTTGGCTCTAAGCCGGCAAAGCCCAAGCCGGCAGCGGTTCTTCAGCCGCGGTGGCCAACGCGTGAAGAGACCTTGATAGATCTATACTCTGAAGGTCCGGCTGACCCACATCGGCTGGCCGGCCTCTCGGACGTGAGACGGTCCAAGATGCGAGAAGATGCTTCGGTTGATGCCTCGGCGTTCTGGGCCCGCCTGATGCCCACCAGGAGCACGTCAATACCAGTGCCGGGCGGACACGCGGCGGTCCATCGCCTCTGCGTCCCGCTCGATGACGCCCTGCCCGATCCTCTCGCCGAGCATCCGGCCTTCGCGCGGCTCGCAGCTTCTCCATCAGCACACACATCCGAGCTTTGGACTGACCGCTTCCGCCCACTCGCCGCGGCCGAGGTCCTCGGCAACGAAGACGAGGCCGTCTATCTGCGTGACTGGCTCGTCGCTCTCCAGGTCAAGGGCGCCGAGCTCAACGCCAATGGTGCTAAGGGGATAGCCAAACGGCAGGTCCTGCGTAAGGTAGACAAGAGTGCCCGTAAGCGTCGTAAGAAGGCGACTGAGGACGACTGGATCGTTGACGATGGTGAGCTCGAGTACTGGGAAGACCCAATCGAGTCAGACAACGGCGGCTCGTCATCAGAGAAGGATCCGCTTGAGAGCCTCAAGCGGGCACCCGCGCCTGCCCCTATTCTTCCATCGTCCCCCAGCAAGCGCACCCAACATTACACGGCCCAGACCAGGCCTCAGTCGTCTACTGCGGCCGAGGGCTCCAAGACGGCTAGCTATCCTCCGATCGCCGTTTCCTCCCTCTTCAACTCAATTCTGTTAGTCGGCCCATGTGGCGCGGGCAAGACGGCTGCCGTCTACGCCTGCGTGCACGAGCTTGGCTGGGACGTCTTCGAAGTTTACCCGGGCGTCCGTCGATCGGGCGTCGCCCTCGGCGAGATGGTCGGCGAAGTTGGCAAGAATCACCTCGTCGGCCGCGGCGGCACCGGTGGCGGCTCGGCAGTAGCGGCCTATGCTTCAAACGGCAAGTCAACATCGGCCAACCCGCTGACGAGCCTGCTGAAGAAAGCGCCAATGGACGATGGTTTCGGCTTCCTGAAAGACAAAGAAGCGCAGGCGGCTTCCTCGGTTCTGGACAGGCCCAACTCAGCCACGGGGCAGCCGACGGGCGAGCACATCCGACAATCATGCATCTTGCTGGAGGAGGTTGACATCCTCTTTCAGGAGGATAAAGGCTTCTGGCCTGCTGTGGTCTCGCTCATCTCGGAGTCACGTCGCCCGGTCATCATGACCTGCAATGGTCAGTCGCTCCCCATATTCAGACTCAGTGATTGCCACTGCTAACCTTCAGCGCATCCTCGCACCCGTTCATAGACGTCAGCGCCGTCCCGCTCGACGACCTGCCTCTGCAGGCGACACTGGTGTTCCTTTCTCCACCGTCTGAGGTGGCGACGCCTTATCTTCAGCGCTTGGCGCGCGTCGGCGGGCTCGATCTCGACTTGGGCACGATCGCAGCCTTTTACCGGGAGCAAGGCTATCATGCCGTCTCGGCGGGTGTCCCACACATCACGGGCCACCCGGCTCCGTCGCAGCCGCCTGAATCGACCGACCTGCGGAGAACCATTAACAACCTCCAAACACTGCGAGGCATCAAGGCGGAAGCAAATATTGTTGTGCCATCCATCGAGGGCGAGATGAGCGAGACTCGCTGGGACAGCTGGGAGGCGTGCATCGCCGATTGGGCTACTCCTTCGGAACGGCTCGCGCCAGCTCAGCCCATGTCCCCTGGCGACAGCTCGCAAGACCTGCGGCAGCTCCAAGTTATCGCCTCTCATCTCGACTGCATCTCCTTCGCCAATGCGCACATTGACTGGCGCGCAACCGACATCTCGGATGTGTTCGACCCTGACCGCTTCGCAGCGTCTGAGAACGATCCAGTCGACTACAATCACCTCCTCAAGCCGCTGCCAGACCCGCTCGCCGTTAACCTGCCAGAGCATGGCCTGAGCCGCCATATCGCCCGCGCAACTCTTGCACTGAGCCGTAAGACATTCGATCAAGGGGCTGCTAAATTGGCGATCCCTCAGCCGACGACGTCTACCGAGCTGCTTGACTGGATTCCTCGCAGGTGAGCCTGCGTAGATACCCTTGGCGCTCTTCCTCCGTGCTAACTCGCCTTCGTCATGATTATCGTCGTCGCAGGCGATGTCACCTAGCCAGGCTGCTCGATATGCTTGAACCGTTGATTGAACCGCCGGCGCCCCTCCTGCCCTCGCCGGCCCTGCTTCTGGACTACGTGCCTTTCGTCCAGGCGATGGTTCAGATTGACGACGTTCTGGAGGCTGAGGACAAGGCCCAGGCCGCACTCGGTCTTGGCCGCGGCAAGCAGGGCCGTGTGATGCGGGCGAGCGCGCAGGCTGGCATGGCCGCACTCGCCAAGTGGACGGGCGGCGCTGGAGGCCGGGTTGCCTACGAGCGCCAGCTCTACCAGCTTCAGGGACTCGAGCTCAAGGCTGCGAGGGGAACCCGGCTTCCGCTCGACGAGTGACGATTTAATTATTGTAATGGTGTCGTGTTGTCGGGGATTTGATGCTTGCAAGTGGGGGATCCATGTCGTCTCGTACGCACGGGCCGGCGTGAGCACCTTGCGAACGAGCACGCGCTGGCAATCTCCTACTCAACTCCATCATCCCCCTATACGCCTTCCAACACCCCCTCTCCCAGATCCATGGCGTCAGACGAAGCAGACGAGGAGCTCGAGCTTCAGATACTGGGCGATATCCAGGACGTCTTTGGCTCCTGGCGTGACGACAGCGACGACGACGACGACGACGATGAGGCGGGCGACCTCGCCAGCGATGGTCAACCGACGCCCAAGCAGCGTCTCGCTCCCTCTGAAGGAAGCCAGACCGATCTTACAATCCCGCCCCTGCGATCACAAACCAGACTGTCGAAGCGGACGCTCGCCCAAGCTATAGCCTCGCTCCCGACCGATCCTCCAGCGAAGCGGACCCGGGGCCCGCCCTCCGCCGTCTTTGCCCCATTCTCGATAACCGATTACCACGACCGAGTCGGCACATTCAATCTCCTCAACTTCACCGCCGCGGCGTTTACGTCCTCTGAGGCGGCTCGAGCGGGCTGGTCGGCGGGCGGGCGCGACCGATTGAAATGCGGCTGCTGTCAGGCGGCTTGGAAGGTGAGCGACTTCACTGGCCTCCAGGCGCCTGCGCGCAAGAAGCTCGCGGCACGGATGCGCGCCCACCTCAAGGAGAGTCATCGCCCGAGCTGTCCCTGGCGGGTTGGTATTGATCTAATCGATAAGGCGGGCCCATCTGTATTGGCCAAGGCCATGCCTCTGCGTTCAGCCGAGATCCGTCGGAAGGCCGACGAGATGCGTCCCCATTTGCCCGCTGGCCTGCAGCTCGCACACCCTCTTGTGAGTTCCGCTACCGAGGAAGCTGTATCAGGAGAGCGGTCATCTGACAAACCTTGCGGTCTTTGAATCTGCGTCCCAGACCGAATCCGACAACGGTGCGATGGCCGCAGCCCTTCGACCTCGACCGCGCACAACGACGCGCAGTCCGGCCGCGTCCGATGGTTTAGCAAGCCCGCTCCCTGCGGCGGAGATCCTCGCCGTCTTTCACTGGCAGTTGCTGCCACCACCGACGTCCGACGTTCACAAAGGCAGCCGGGTGCCTTCGTCCCTTCCGTCCTTGAAACCAGCCGTCGTCTCAGCGCCTGCCCCCTCGCAGACGGTCGTCACGTGCAGTCTGTGTTCCCGCCGGCTGGGGCTCTGGTCCTTTACGGCCTCTCGCGCGCTCGACGTCGTCGCGTCGCATGCCACCTCTTGTCCTGAGCTGTTGATCTCGGTCCCAGACCGGCTGCATGCATTGGCTGCATCGGAACCGACGCCCCAACCGAGTCGTCGACAGGTGCGCGATCTAGTGGATGCGCTGCTGGGGCCGAAGGTGACGCTGAACGAGGTCCGCGGGTGGAAGGTCGAGGTTGACCGGCTCGAAGGGAGCGCGCTCAGCGGTCACACGTCGACGAAAGCGGTTCGCCCAAGAGATGCACAATGATTGCCGTTCATCACATCCAAAAGTTCATCTGGGCTGAATCGAAGCCCACTCGGCCAGGCCGTATGCCCAATCATCAACAACTACGTTCGTATCTCGAACAGAGCGTAGAGAAGGCCAACAGCTTGCGAGGCAGATCGACTAGCGTGGCGTTGGCGGCGACTCGACTTGCTGCGCGCCGAGCCCAACACGATGGGCATCCTGCCAGCGACTGCTGGAGGAGACAACTTGCGATCGATCTTCGAGGCAGGAGCTGCGCTCCTCAGTGTTGCTCAGGCGTACCGCGTAGCAGCATTATGTGGTGTGTGAAGGGCGAGCTTGGCCTGGCGCCGCAATCGCAGCGAGAGGGCTCGAGCGTCGTCCGGAGAAGGCGAGGACGATTTTCCGTCATTTGAGCGTAAAGTGTCAGGCGCGAAACTGTGATGGTGCACAGCGGCCCTACGCTAGGCTGCGCGAGGCTCTCGAGTGGGCGATGATGCTGATGACGGCGCACGACACGCCGAAGCCGACGCTGCAGGAACACAGCATGACGGGACGGTTAGCCGTCCTGGCAAGTCAAGATACCTTTAGAGCGACCTGACGCACAACTTGAGGAAGGTTGACTTGGACAGCCGCCGCTCGTCCTCGGACGAACGTGAGCTGGCAAAGATAGCTGCTCGAGAGCGACAGGTGAGATGAGGAGGTCAGCGGAGTTGCTAGAAAACCCGGACGCGCCGTTCTCAACACCTCCCCGTTGTGGCTCACGCACCCCGAAGATTGGGAAAGCTGGACATCGACCCGCGGCGTTTTGAGCAAGAAAGAGGGCAGGAAATGTGCTGATCAATGCGGGAAGGGGTGGCCAGGCGTGAAGTCGGGGAGAAGGGGAGATTGTCGAAATGCTCGTCGAGGAGAGAGAGCTTGGCTCCGTCGCGCAACGCCGACATCGACCTTCTCTAGCGGCTCATTCAGAACGAGACACACTCTCCAACGCTGACACGATGCGGGTCCCAACGGCATATGGCTCAGTCGAGTCCTACACGATGTCCTTGAGCACGTTCTTGAGCTCCGAGCTGGTCACTCTGTTGACGGTCCGCGTCCCTGACTTGACTGCGTTCAGTGCTGCGCTTCGTCAGGCTGACCTTACTTTCGCTGCCTCGCTGTACTTGCAGGCTCAACTGCATCATCTCGACATCTTACCAAGACCAAACAGGACTGGGCATGGTTATGACCCAGGCGATTGGTCGAGGCTGCCTGCCGAATGGCAGGTCTGGTTCGACTCAGCGGAGAGCGCTGACGACCTGCAGGTCAAACTGGACGACATCCGTCTCGGGCTTGACCGTACGTACTCCGGCCAGAAGTCACATGACCCGAAAGAGGGACGCTCATGCATTCGCCGATCAAACTCACCAGTCCCAGGTCGACCGACCAGCTTGTCGACTTTCCTTGAGGCGACACGTGCATTGCCCCTTCCCCGAGACGTCGCCCATCCCGGTCCAACAAATACCAACGTCCGGCCGTCGGGTATGAGCGTTAAGAAGGCGCACGAGGTCGCTCATTTCATCGATCTCGTCAGCCGCATTGCGAGAGAGCGCGGCGTGCGCCGAATCATTGTACGCACTTGTCACTCGTTGGGCAAAGGCTTCACGTTAACCCAATCTCCTTCGAACAGGACATCGGTGCCGGGCAAGGGGTGCGTCCCTGGTAGACGTCTCTGACCCTAGCGCTAGCCTTACAATCAGTCCCACGCCTCTGTCATCATCAGTACTTGACCCGTACACTCGCAGCGCTACATCCGACCTTCTCATTCCTCGCGGTCGACGGCTCAGAGGCCCAGCTGGCGGGCAGTCAGCGACTCTCGCCCGAACTCGCCCATCAGATCACCTATCTCCCTGCCTTCATTCATTCAGCGGTGTCGGCCAGGCTCGAGATTGAAACCTGGCTCGGCGACGAGGACGCGCTTATTATTGGCCTTCACTGCTGTGGCTGCTTGACGGATGACATTCTCGGCATGTTCATCCAGACGAAGCACATCAAGGGCGCGGTTGTAGCGGCGTGTAAGTGTAATAGCATCTGTGGTAGTCGCTAGTACCGCACTGATTACCTCGTCGGTCACAGGTTGCTACCATCACCTCCGCCTATCGTCCACCGATGATCAGGCGACTGCGTTCCCTTCGAGCGAGCGCATCAAGAAGGGCGGCGTCCGCCTTTCTTCAACTGGATTAATGGCCGCTTGCCAAGATACTTTAAACTGGGCAAGTGGAGCTCGCGATACCGCTGCGCTCGCTGGCCGGCGCCTCCTGGTGCGCAAGAAGTGCGTGTCGCTGCAGACTGTGGCGCGGTCTGTCCACTGCTGATACTGTCTCTTCAACTCGCCGCCGAATATAGGATGCACTACAGGCGCCTCTTGACAGTCCTCCTTACGGCGCCAGACATGCCTGCGACGCCCGAACCGCTGCCCCTCGGCGCAGTTCATCTCGCGCAGACGGAGAATTTCGCGACGTACGCCGCTCGAGCGCTAAGTAAGATCGGCGTGTTTGATAAAGTCGACCGCGAGTCAATCCTGGCGATGGCGCGGGCGCTGGAAGAGTCATTCGGCGACTGGCGGTGGGAAGGTCGAGGCCGTGTCGTCGAGGCCCTGGCGAAGGCGTGCGGTGGCGTCGTAGAGTCGTCAGTCCCTGGCCTGTGAGCAGTTCTCGTGCTTTACTCCTGCTGATTCGGCCAACTTCTTTATGACAGGGTCATTGCCCTCGACCGCTTTTGGGCTCTCAACGAGGCGGGTGGCGTGGAAGCAGACGTCGTCGTTGGCTGGGCCTACGACGTCAGCCCGCGCAACCTTGTTGTCGTCGCTGGCAAAGGATGCTTATGACATGTATCACCTGTTTCATGCTACCATCGCCATACGTCGATGAGCCGGTCAGTTTTCTACATTAGCCTAGAAGCCGTCCCAGACGAGGGAAACGAGCGGCGATCGCCCTCGGACCAGCTATCCATTCGTTGAAGAGTTGAACCGACCCTTAGGAGTTGCCTTCCTGAACTGAAATTATGAAACCAAATGTTTGGGAATTGACACCCACAAGATTCCCCGACGTGTGATGCAGGGTGCGCGAGGCGCGCGGGGCCTGCCGTCACGAGCTGGCCGCGCGCGCTGCCCCCTGTCCGAGCTCGTCGTTCAAGCAACTCGGTCAGTTCAGATTACCCCCCTCTGTCGTACCTTTCTTCCAGCAGGTCTCCGTCAGGTCAGACCTTGCCCGTTCAGCCTGGATCCCTGCCGTTCGAACGGTATCATTCGGCCGACTTGGGCCTCAACGTTCGAGCGGCGGGGCCTACGGCGTGCTCCGCCGCCTGAGCTCAAGCCGGCAGGCTGTTGCGTCCTTGCGGCAGGACACCATCCTCTCCAGCAGCATCTGAGCTCCGGCTCGGCGCGTAGCTTATGCTGTTGGACGGGTGATTTCGGCGATAGCTGGCTAGCGGGAGCTCAGCACCTCGTAGCGGCAGGGTGCGGAATGGCTCGGAGCTGGGCGCAGTGCACGGCGGCAGCGGCAGCTCACGCTCGGGGAGGGTCCAGGCGTTTTGCTCGGCCAGAGCAGCCCGGCTGACCCTCCGACCATTCCTTCACCAGCCACCAGTCAAACGTCCAGGTTCCAGACCTCGTTCGACTTCTTGATCCTTCAAAATGCCCGGTGTTCGTGACATCTGTGCGTCCCCAGCAACCCCCGCCGTCGCCGGCCCACTGCTGCTGCTGCATCAACCTTCGCCTGCCGCACCTCTGCTCTACATCGTCTCGATATCCTGCATCTGTCTTGCCACGTCTGGCCGCCGACCGTGTCGCCCGTCTAGCCTGAGCGCTTGCGGCCGGCAGAATCTGGGCGATTGTCGGACGGGCATCGGCTGAGCAGGGACATCGACGGGGGCAGCAGCAGCAGGGTCAAGGTTGATGTTGCGTGTTAGGCCCATGGACTGACCAGGTCGCCCGATCTTGGTCTTTTAAAGCTGCGGAGGACTTCATTGCCGCCTACTCGTCGCACCTTAAGCGGTCGGGTAAGCTCGAGATCCCCAACTGGGTCGACATCGTCAAGACCGGTGCCTACAAGGAGCTCGCTCCTTACGACCCGGACTGGTACTACGTCCGTGCCGGTACGTCTTGCTTCACTTCGTCATTCATGGAGGGGAGGTCGGGGTCGGGGGAAGGCGGAGGGGGTCGACAAAGGGTGTCCCAGAGGTTTCGAGTCGCAGGGCGCGCGCCCGCCGGCGGTCTATCTGCTTTGTCCCGCCATTCTATCGTCGGACACACGCGCCGGCACGAGCGACCCGGTTGTCGACATTCTGTCCAGGATTGACTGCTTTGGGGCCTCGCCGCTGACCTTGCCCCGCTCGCCTGCCCTGCTCTCAGCCGCCCTTGCGCGCCACATCTACCTCCGCAAGCACGTCGGCATTGGCGCGCTTGCCAAGCTCCACGGTGGCAAGAACCGCCGCGGATCGCGCCCTTCGCACCACGGCGACGCCTCGGGCGCCGTCCAGCGCAACGTCTGCCAGTCGCTCCAGAAGATCGGCGTCCTTGAGCTCCACCCCGACGGCGGCCGCAAGATCTCCCAGGACGGTGTCCGGGACCTTGACCGTATCGCCACCTCGGTCTGGGAGGCCCAGTCGGCTGCCGCTGAGGAGGAGGAGTCCGAGGAGGAGGAGGAGGACGAGGAGGTCGAGGAGGAGGCCGCCGCTGACGACGAGGAGTAGAGCAACGCCTCTTCACGATCCGATGCCCGTTTAACTGGACAAGGCCTCCTGCCGGGGCCGAGGAGGGATGTTTCTGGGCAGTGGTTGCGCGGCGACTGCGGATGCCAGCTGGACTTCATTATCAGCGCCCTTGAGCTACCCGACCTATGTTGAGACTTGCCGCGAGCTTGGAAGGGATCCAATCTTGAAAGCGATGAGGAAGAACTCGCGCGAGACAGGCTCTTGGATGGTTCCGACGCGAGAAGTGCGTCGTGATGCTCGCACGCGCGCCTCCCTCCGACAGGCCGCCGCTCATCGCTCCCTCTCCCTGCTGTACCTGCACCTGCACCATCACCCATTCCATCTCCCTCTGGCCTCTTCGTCGTGTCTGCGCTTGATTCGGCAATGGCCTCGGCATCTTCGACAGACTCGCCGTCGCTGCTCACACATCAGACGGCGGCTCTCAGCTCGCTACTCAATCTCAACCAGCCGAGCGCCGCCGCATCGTCGTCCTCGCTCGCCAACGGTCGAGCGCCAGGCGGACCCGTGGCAGCCGCTCCGGTCTGGAAGGTTCTCATTCTCGACGAGGCTAGCAAGGACGTGCTCGCGACCAGCCTACGTGTTCAAGACCTCCGCGACCAGGGCGTGACGCTCCATATGTGCGTCTCTTCGAGCTCTTCGTTGCAAGCCGGTCGCGCCGCCGGTCGGCTGCGCTGGCGGCCTGCGCCCTAGTAAGCTCGTCTCTGCTGATGTGCTGCCGCTCCGTCTCGACTGTCTCCATGCTTGCTTGCAGGCAGTTGCACTCAAATCGGCCGCCAATTTCAGACGTGCCGGCCATCTACTTCATCTCGCCCACGGCAAATAACATTCGGCGGATCGCCCTTGACGCCCAGCAGGGCCTCTACGACTCGATTCATCTCAACTTCACGTCGGCCCTGCCACGGCCTCTGATGGAGGACCTCGCCAGCCAGCTTGCCGCTAGCGGCAGCGGCGAGCTCGTTGAGCAGGTCTGGGACCAGTACCTCGACTTCATTGTCCCGTCGCCGTCGCTCTTCTCGCTTCTGCCGCGGCCGCTTCCGGCGAGCTCGTCCACGAGCTCGGCTGCGCCCTCAAATGAGCCCTCGACCGACCACTTGCGCCCGACGTACGCGCTCTTGAACGATCCCTCGACGACCGAAGAGCTTCTTTCGTCCGAGGTCGATCGTATCGCCGCCGGCCTCTTCAGTGTGCTCGCGACGACAGGCCAGATTCCGCTCGTCCGCTGCCCGCGAGGCAACGCGGCCGAGATGGTCGGTCGCAAGCTTGACAGCTTGCTGCGGGATCACCTCCAGACGTCGGCGAGAACAGGAGGGCCTGCGGGCGGACTCTTCAGCGGTGGCGACCTCGGCGGGCTGCAGCGGCCACGTACGTCTCCTGCCGCCACTGTGGTAGAGAGCCCCTCGCAGGCGCTGACTCCCTGTTCCTTTCGATTACGTTCAGTGCTCGTAATCCTCGACCGCAACGTCGATCTCGTGCCGATGCTCAGCCACTCATGGACCTATCAGGCGCTCGTGCATGATGTGCTTGACATGAAGCTCAACCGTGTCACCGTTGAGGTTGGTCCGGGATATCGTTAATGCCACGCTACATTCGGCGCTAACCCCGTCCTACACCCTGCCCTTCGATCCCTGCAGTCACCTGAGAACGGCAAGCTGCAGAAGAAGAGCTACGACTTTGACTCAAAGGACTTCTTCTGGGCGAAGAATGCCGCCAACCCGTTTCCGCAGGTTGCTGAGGACATTGACTTTGAGCTCAACCGGTACAAGACGGACGCGGCTGAGATTACGCGCTCGACCGGCATGAGCGACGTCAACGACATTAATCAAATGTGTGTGGCTCCTTTCAAGGTAGCGGCTCCGAGCTGCTCGACTGACCCTTCGTGTGTGCCCACGCCATGTAGTGATTTCTCATCGAACGCAAGCAACCTCAAGACGGCCATCACGCTCCTACCCGAGCTCACGGCGCGCAAGCACACGCTTGACACGCACATGAATATTGCGACCGCTCTCCTCCAGGCGATCAAGTCGCGCGGACTCGACACCTTGTTCCAAACCGAGGAGGCCATCACAAAGCAGACCAAGGCGGCCATCCTGGATATTCTTCGCGACCGGGACGAGATGTCGTGTACCGACGAGGACAAACTTCGACTCGTCATCATCTACTTCCTCTCAATGCCCGACAACGCCGTCACAAAGGAGGATTTAGCTGAGATTGTCCTTGCGCTCAAGACGACTGGCGCCGATATGGGTGCTCTCGAATACGTCAAGAAGTCAGTGGCGCCCGAGCGACGAAAGTAGCTTGCCGATGAGCGTGACGCTGACTGGTGGCCGTTCATTCAAGGGTGCGCGAGATCACGCGGATGACGATGCTAGCGACCGCGCCAGCAGCACCTGTGACGACCGGCGGCGCCAGCGGCGAGCTCTTCCGCGGCTTCGGAGTCCTTGGTAGCAGGGTGCGTTATCTGCTTCTCATCTGCTGACTGCCTGGCTCGAGACTTATCGGCTCGGTTATGACAGATCTCGGACCGGCTTAAAGAAAACGGAATACCGCTCGCTGGCGGCTTCGAGTCGCTCATTGCTGGCGTAAAAAACTTCCTGCCAGCGCAGAAGAATTTGACGGTGACGCGACTCGTTGAGGCGCTGATGGAGCCCGCAACGGCCTCGACACAAGCCCTGCAAGATACCGACGACTACCTGCTCTTCGACCCCCGCTCAGCCCGTCCATCGGCAGGCGTTGGTCGTGGCGGCGCTGGCAAGAATCGGCACGTCTTTGCCGAGGCCATCGTCTTCGTCGTCGGTGGCGGTGGCTATGTCGAATATACCAACCTCACCGAATGGGCCGAGCGTGCGTCCGCGGCGGCGGCAGCAGCGGCCGGAGGGGCGGCCGGCAGTGGCAAGCGCATCACCTACGGTAGCACTGAAATCCTCAGCCCGCGCGAATTCCTTCACACTCTTGGGAGTCTCGCACCAAGCTCGACGTCTGCATGACGGGCGTGAGCGAGATTGACCTAGATGACGATGACAGCTTGTATCATTCGTCGTCAAATAATGGACACTGAAGTCATCTATGTTGAGCGGAAAAGCGATACAGATGCTGACGATGTGTACGGCTACAGTTGGGTGGGATTGAACTGAGGAGCAAGATTAATGGAGACTTGGGCGAAAGTGGCTAAAAGTGTGATGAGAGGAGAGATTTGGTCGGCCAGTGCTATACAGTTATGTTGCTAGGCGACGTCGATGGCTCTGTGAGCGTGGAGGCGGAAGGCCGGGTGCTCGCGGCATTATTCTTCATCCTGCATGGCGCGCTTACTAGCTTTGCGGATGCGACCGCCGTACTTCAGCAAGACAAAGGGCGCAGGTGCGAAGAGGCTGCCAGACATCAGGTTGATGCGTCAGTCCCAGCCTTGAGGGTGGATCCAAGCCGCGTCCGAGAAAGCCGAGACAAAGCGGGTGTAGACTGACCAGGCGATACCGCCGAGGAGCGAACTACCACCGCCGAGACCCTGTGGTTAATCAAGCTGTCAGTCTTCGGTCGTACCGCTAAAGCGTTGAGACAGGTTCTGCGTACCAGACGGTGAAATAGGGCGGTTGCGAAAAGAGGGAAGGCCGCCCCAAATGCCGACCGCATAAGGTCGTTCCCGGCGAGTATGCTCGCGGCGTCTTTCGGGTACGAGTCGGTCAGGTACGGGAAGACGGACTGGAATCTGTGCGAGAGAAGAGGGAGGAGGAGAAGGTTCAGATGCCCACTTCTGGACGGGTGAGGGCACAAAGGAAAGACAACGGACAGAAGGAAGGCGCCGATGCCGAAGAACTGTACATCGACAGAGGTGTCAGAACGCCGCTGGCTGAGGTCTACGCGTCAATCGCTCACGCTAGTGCCGATGATGGGAACGATCCAGTGGATCGTGCTCGCGGATGTCCAGCCGACCCAAAAGAGGCAGATGGGGATGGTGAAGGCACTGATGCACGCCGGCTGGAGGCGGATCTCGGGTTTGATGCTACCGTTCTTGCTCTTCTCGAATTGGGGCTCGACGACTTTGCGTGTGTAGATGCAGAAGGCGCCGACGGAGAGCATGACGCCGATGAGGATGCCCATGTAAGCCAGGCCAATCTCGCCCGGGTTGAAGCCATGGTTGCCCTCGAAGATGAGAGGGAATGACTCGAACCTGCCGAAAGTCGGATCAATTCCTCCTTCCAGGGGCCTTTTGGAGACACGGCCAGATGTTTGACATACCAGACGTAGAGGAGGGCGTAGATGAGCGAAATCCAGAGGTTGAGGACGAGGACAATCGGCTCGATGAGAAGGACGAAAGGCCGAACGAGAGTCTGCTTGAGAAGCTCTGACTTCTTAGTCTCCGCCATCTTGATTTCGCCTTCAGTCTTGAGATCGGCGTTACCGGTCGCCTTCCTCAGGCGGCGAGCGCGGCGGTAAAGGATCTAGGGTGGGGGCGATCACCTCAGTCAGCAACACCCTGGAGGGAGGGATACCAAGCCGCAAGGCAGGCTCACATTGTCGCTGGACGTTTCTGGCATGACACAGGACAAGAAGATCAAGGTGAAGCCGGACAGAAATGTGAGAACCCACAGGGGCCTGAAGACAGACGAGGGGTGGATCACGCCGTCAGATAGCGCTTCATAATTGTCCTTGAGAAGCAAGGCAACTTACCACTGCCAGCCGTTGGCCTGAAAGGCGAAACCACCCAGAAGAGGTCCAAGAGTCGGGCCGCAGACGGCACCCGCGCCCCAAGCGGCGAGCGAGTACGTGACGTGCTGAGGGGCGAACATATCGGCCAGAGTCGCCCCGCCAGTCGCTAGGGCCGGGCTGCCAAAGAAGCCGGCGAGGAAGCGCATGGCGAGGACCGTGTTGTAGTTTTTGGCGTAGATGGTCGGAAACTGGAGGGCGACGAAGACAACAAGCGTGCCGATGTAAAGCCTGTTGCGACCGAGCTGGGGCATCTCGCTCAGGGGCGAGAAGATCATGGGACCAACTCCGTAGCCAAGGACGAAAACCGTCAGACCAACGAGCGCCGACGTCTGCGAGACGCCAAAAGTCGACATGATTGAATTGGGCCCGGCAATGCCGCTGGGTATCCAGGCCGTGACAAAACGTCAGCCGACGTCGCCTCGAGGATGTCGCCTTGGTGTACGTACGATGAGTAAATGCTGCTGCCAATGTAAACGCTGAAGGTAAGGAGCGAGATGCAGAACGTCACAAATGACTTGTAGGCAGTCGACCAATTCCTGGGGAAGACACAACGATCATCAGCATCGTCAGCCGGCACGATGCCACAGTGTTGGGAAGGTCGAACCGAGGGTTCTCCGGGTCGTCGGGCCCATACCAGCCGACGATGTTCGGGTCTTCGCCCTTTTCTTGCTCACCGGGACCCTGCTGACCGACCCGCGTCTGCTCGGTGTCGGTGGACGACCGGCGCGAGGGCTGCTGCTGCTGCTGCTCTGCCTTGGCACCACCGGCGTACTTGGCCGGCAGCTCACGCTCGTCGGGGTAGCGGGGGAAGCGGTTGCCCGTGACAAGGCGAAGCGTCTCGCCGAGGATTGTCGTGTTGAACGCCGACATGGCAGGAAGCTGTGAGGGCTGGCAGGAATCGACGAGTGGGGGTGGGCGCTGAAAGAGCTCGTCTTCACACTGGTCAAAGTCAAGCATGGTCTTGTACCTTTGCGTCTGCTTCGTCGCCCCTGCTCCTCCACCGCTCTGCTGGCTCCTCCACTCCGACAACGAGACCCGTCAGCCCTCTGCTTCGACCGGAAGCTTGGCCCTTCACGTTGCGACCGCGAGTCGATGACGCCCATCCACCCGAGGGAAGGGTCGCACTCACACGCGAGCAGGGCGGGAGCCGACGGCCGCGACCCGAAATACCCCGGGGCCGCCTTCGGAGGGAGCTGCTCGGGCAGGCCGGGCGGTGCGTGCATCGGGTCGGCCCGCTGCAGATCGGGCTTCTGGCAAG
This sequence comes from Cystofilobasidium macerans, assembly GCA_014825765.1. Taxonomy (NCBI): domain Eukaryota; kingdom Fungi; phylum Basidiomycota; class Tremellomycetes; order Cystofilobasidiales; family Cystofilobasidiaceae; genus Cystofilobasidium; species Cystofilobasidium macerans. The sequence continues at coordinate 231,836 of MVAP01000011.1, read as the reverse complement.
GGAGGAAGGGGGAGCCGTGGAGGGACTTCTTGGGGTCCGATTCGGAGCGGCCGACGCGTGCGACTCGTCGGTCGAGAGGGCGACGGCGATCCTACGATGGCGGCTGCTCCGGGATACACGAGTGCACTCAAATCACGCGCATCAAAAGTCAGCTTCAGCCGACGAGGACCTCGCTGCCTTGCTGGAGACAGCCAAGCCGGCCAGCAGGACGAGGTTGACGTCGTTGGCCCTCAAGCCGGGGCTCGGGCGTCGCGCCCGCGGGGTCTCCGAAGCGTGGTTGTCTATCTGCATCCAGCCTGTAGAGATGAATCCGGCCTCCACTCTGGGCTCGCGCCTCGCGAATGTCGAGCTCGAACCGACACCTCCGACCGCACCGAGCCGCATTCGTCCAACTTCAGAGCTCTCGGATGAGCCTCGTCCGGCTCTCGCTTGCAAGTCGCAGCAGCGGTAGTCTTAGACGGAGCTCGACGGCCACCGCCGCCGCAAGGTCCCTTGTCGCCGGCGGTTACCAGCGACGATGGCTCACCGCCTCCGTCCCGAGGGCCTCGTTGAGCGCAGCTCCCGTTGCTGCCGCCGGCAGCAGCAGCGCCGCCCCGGAGAATGCCTCCAACGGTGACTCGTACGTACCGTTCGGAAGGTTGCCGGGTGTTGGAGCTCGAATCAAGGGAAGGGCTGACGCGTGCACTTACCGTTTCTCTTCGGCTTCCTTTCACCCCTCGGTGGCATGGCGACTACTCCTGTCACCGCATACTTGCCGTGGTTGTCCTGTGCACGCCTTGACATCTTTCAGGCCTCATTCGGCCACAGCGAATCCTCTCTTGAAGCCGATGAAGGCCTTCTATAGCCCACCTCCAGCCGTCGAGGCCCCGCCGCAGCCGAGCAAGCCCAGAGCCGCCCGCACGAGTAAGGGGCCGCAGAACATGTTTGAGCTGGTGCCTCAGGCTCCGGCTGCCTCGCGCTTGCCTAGAGCTCCCGCCCGGAATCGGTTGTCGCGCAACAGCAAGCTCTCCTACAGCGGTCGGACAGTTGAGGTGGCGCTGACAAAGCCAAATCCATTCCAGGCGGATGAGGAGGAGACCTCGGCTCGCCTTGCGCAATTGCAGGCACGGTCAGTGCCCTTACCCCTTGACGTCCCGCCAAGCACTCCCATTCCCGGCCCGAGTCGGACCGGAGAGAGCAACTTCAGGCTCGGGTCTTCACGACGGGAGTCGTACGACCAGCCAGCGTCTGGCGATCCGGAGAGCGGTCGGGTGGATTGGCCTCCGCGGGACGACCGACCCTCTCGTCCGTTCGACGACCGACCGTCTCGACAATTCGATCGTTCGCCCTCACGATTCGACCGGTCCTCGCGGGACTCTGATGCGCGGCCGGGCTGGCAGAGTTCAGGGACGTCAGCTCGGCGGCCTGCCAATTGGCTTCACGACAAGGTCGCCGAGCTCACCCCAGCCGTTGACGACGCTCTTGATGGCATTCGGAGGTCCAAGCGACACCCGAAAAAGCCAGAATACGAGATTGACGAACGATTCGAGGTGCCCGGCCACGCCCCGCCTCCCTCGCGAGGCTTGGCTTACCGCTCGCCGCTTCGGCCAGAGGAGGAGAATTATCACGACCGTCCTGCATTTAAGAAGCCAACACGGCCGACGCCGGCCGACGAGGCCGTCTGGGGCGGTGCGGCGCAGGTCAAGGACCGGCTCGAGGCCAGCCGGCTCAGGATGAACGAGCTCAAGCGGGCGGCAGACGAGCGGGCTGCGGCCGATTCTGAGAAGAAGGCGGCGTCGAAGAAGAAGCAGGGGAGTGCAGACCCTGTTCCGATCGACTTCGACTTTGACACGGCATCCTTCGAGGCGGCATCGCCGAGCGAGCTTCCAAGTCGGCCGGCCAAGCCTGTCGAACCTCTCTTTGAACAAGACGAGTTTGAGGAGGACTCGTTCTTCTCGAAGGAGGGTGTTGACGTCGATGAGGCCAAGCTGAGGCGGCGGGAGGAGCGTCGTGCGAGCAAGGCTCGCGACCCTCAGCGCACGGGCCACATCCTTCCCGCGGCCGGTGGCAAGAAGGCCGTCGCTCGCTTCCTCGTACGTCTGGGCCGTGTCTCGCTCGTTGTCATTTTAGTGTCGGTGCTGACAAATTCCTTTCCTTCACCTTTTATATAGGGACTCGGCATCCGCGAAGATATTGCTGCCTCGCTCTGCGCAAACTTCCCGCACATTGAGGAGCCGACAAAGTTTCAGAGGCAGCTGCTATCGAAGGTCGCGCTCGGGCATGACGTTATCGCTCAGCAGGCGACTGGCCGCGGCAAGTGAGTTCATCAGCACACATCGTGTGAGACGCTGGCACGAGTGCTGATCAGTCGCCCCACATCCCTGCCGCTTGTGCAGGACATTTTCCATCCTCCTTGCCCTCCTCTCGCTCGAGAAGCGCCGCGCTCACGTGAAGGGCAGCAAAGTTCTTCAGGCAACCGCGCTCATGGTCGTCCCTTCCATGTCGCTCGCGCGACAGGTGATGGACTGGGCTGCGCTCATGGTCCCGCCAGAGCAGCTTGAGCGGTCTATTCAGATCTTTGACCCGACCTCGCCTTCAACGTTCGCCCTAGGGCCTGCACCGCCCACCATCGTCGTTACGACAACTGACGCCCTTCGGCGAGAGTTCGTCGCCCCGATGCGAGCGCTCTGCCTACAGACGATCGCTCTTGATGAGGCAGACGTCCTTCTGGCTCCTCAAACTCGTCGGATGGAGGCAATGTCGACGATCGAAAAGATGTTGACGACCGGCTTCCAGAATTCGCCGGTCAAGAACAACCCGGAGCGGCGCAAGCCCCAGATCATCGCCGTCGGCTCGACTGTCAGCCCAGCAGTCATGCGTTACCTCAAAGGAAGCCGCCAATGGGTTAGCCCTAAGGTTCAGGTCATCGTCCAGGGTTCGGAGACCAGCGAGAATGAAGATAAAGCTCTGTTGCGCGCCCCTTCCCGCCTGGTACCGGACGGCGAGCTTCCGGACTTGACGTCGTACAACACGCCCGAGCTCGCTCGGATCGTGCATCATGTCGTCGTCGTCGCCCCTTCCGGTCGCTCCCGCAACCTCACCGCGCCAGCTCCGCTCGAGCGCGACCTCGAGCCCCTTCCGACACCCGACCTGGATGCCGAGGGCCAGCCTCCTACTCGCGTCCCCTCACACATACTTAACGCGTTCAAAACGCTCTATCAGGCCAGCACCGGCGGCGATGCGTCCAAAAGCGGCCGCGCCTTACTTGTGCTACGTGATCAGGCGGCAGTACAGGACGCCCGCAGCCGGCTGGCCGAGGCCGGGATCTCGTCGCAGACGCTTCCTACATTGTCTTCCACGGAAGATGCCACTTCACCGTCCGAGTCCGAGGAGACTTCACCTGCGTCCACCCTGCTCATCACCGACACCGCCTCTTGTCGCGGACTTGACTTCGCCGATCTGACAACGGTCTATACGACGGCCGGGGCTATCGCTGGCGTGGCCGATTACATCCACATTGCGGGCCGACTCGCCCGGCTTGGCTCCATCACCGGCGGCGACGGGACAAGCGGCAAGGTTGTCACCCTTGTTCAGGGCGACACCCAAGAACCGCCGGCTGAGAAGGCGGCTCGGCTCGAGGAGATGGCGTCTTGGATTAAGAAGAGACGCGCTGCTCGCAAGGCCAAGGTCTCGAGCTCGTCGATCATCACCCCGACGAACGACGAGGCAGCCCAGGCGGCTAAACGGTTCCCGCCGGTCCTTTCCTGGGAGGTCGAGAAGATCAAGGTCGCCCTCTCGACGCTCGACGCCAAGCCGACGGACTTGCCGTTGACATCATGACCTCCACCGCTTACCTCACCTCGCACCGAAAGGAAAGACATACAATCGCGGCGCAGGAGACCTCTTGCGCAAATCACTGAAAGTTGAACTTGAACTCCTGGTGTGACTGCCTGAAACCGCCCTGGTGGTGGAAGCCGCCGCCCTGCTGTTGGAAAAATTGGCCAAAGGGGTTCCCGCCGTGATGGGCAAAGGGGTTGCCGCCATGGCCGCCTGGGCCTTGGTTGGCGTTGTCGTTCGGGTCGTCTCCATTGTCAAAGCGGGCCTTGAGGTCTGCCGGCGGGCCAGGGAGTGCGTCAATGGCCGAGCTTCCGACCCATTGCTTACGCCAGACGCACCAGGGTTGGAGAGAACCTCATAAGCTTCGTTGAGCGCGGCCATCTTAGCCTCACTGCCGCCCTTGTCGGGGTGCGCCGTCTTGGCGGCCTTGCGGTAGGCTCGCTTGATGGTCTTCGGGTCGGCATCGCGAGACACGCCGAGAACCTGCAGGGACGAACGCTGTCAGTAAGACTGCAAACATCTCAGTCGTCAGTTCGGTCGACCAACCTTGTAATAGTCCTTGGCCTTCGATTGCTTCAGCAGCCGCTGCGCCTTCGAGAGCCGATTCATGACCTGTATTGGGAGGGCTGTCGTCAGCGTTGCTCCGATCACGTTGGTGAAAAGAAAATACAAACATCCTGACTACTGCGACCGGTGGCCTCAAACGCCTGCTCTAGAGAGCGGACGGCAGCCTCCCAATCCTCGGCCTTCATGAGGCCCTCAGCCCGGCCAACGAGACCGTCTACGTCATCGGCTTTCATTCGAAGCGTCTCGTCGCAGTACGGCTGGGCCTTCGCCGTCTCACCGAGTTCGGTCAGCGCCTTGCACGCCGCAGAGAATAGCTTGCGACGGGGTTCGCTGATACGCAGCGCGGCCGGCGTCGAGAGCGCAGCGGGAAAGGACGACTGGTACGAGGCGAGAGTCTCGTCGAAGGCCTCAATGACGGAGGGCTTCGACGGCGTGCCGACGAGGTAGTTGACAGCCGAGCGCCAGGTGCTGCCGGCCACAAAGTTGTTGATCTGAGCGATGCTCTTGGCGAGTCCCTTAAGAATGCGGTGCGTCTTTTTGCACGAAGTAGAGTCAGGATCGTAGTGGAGGCACTGCTTGAGCTGCGGAAGTGCCTGTGAAGCTGCCTCAGCAGGAAGGAGCGATGGAGGCGGTCAGCACGACGCAACGAGCAGTCACGCAGCTGCCTGTCCACCACAGAGACGCACGAGTGACGTAGAAGAAAGAGAGCGTGGAAACAAGGATCGAGAGCGGTGCAGAGGAAGGGTTGAGCATGGCCATTCGGCTGAAGCGCAGCAGCTCGGGGTGGTCAGTGACTGCTATAGAAGGTCGAGCACCACCTGCAAGCTGGACGCACGTCAACTCTCCGATTCCGTCGTCGATATCGCCCTTGCCAAAGAAGCAGTCAGAGCGGAGCTCGCGGGCCTCAATCAAGTTTGGGCTCGCATCGAGCACAGTTGTCGCCTGCGCGATACAGTTCTCGTAATCGCGTTTCTTAAACGCCTTGCGGGCGGCGACCAGCGCCGTCTCGGCCGCGTTAACGGAAGCAAGCTGAGCGAAAGCAAGAGAACGAAGGTTTCGGTCGATTGGTGAAAGGCTCGACACAGGGATGGCTGTGAATTTACGTACTAGGTCGGTTGCGATCCCGTCGGTCGGCTTGCTCTTCAGGTAAGCCTTGAGGCTCGCCCGGGCAGCCGTCAAAGAGCCCTCCTTAACCTGAACTTTGGCCTTCTCGAGGTGGGCCTGCCAGATCACGACAGCAGGGAATGTCAAGCGAGTTTACTGTCAGTTTGGCATGAGAACACATACCTTGGCGAAGGACGGGTTGAGCTCGAGGATGGCATCGAAGTCGTCAAGGGCAGCACCAGTGCGGCCCATGCTAAGGAAGGCAGTCGCTCGCTTGTAGAGCGTGACATAGCTCCTGTCGTGCTCTATCCGCCACAGTGGAGATATCAGTCTAATGAGCCCGCTGAATGCAAGCCAGTTGGACTAACCGAGGGCTTCCGTGAAGGCCCGGGAGGCGTCAAGGAATTGGCCGGACGCAAGCGCCGCCTGGCCTGCTGCGAGGTGCGAGGCGGCGAGCTCAGGCGTGGCGATCACCAGGACCGAGGACGAGAGCGCGAGGAGAGGAAGAAGGGAAAGCCGCATGGCGGAGGAGGATGAGGATAGGAGAGCGAGAAACAATCGTTTGTGAGCAGTATGGCTGTCGGCTTAGAAGCTTCGGCGAGCAGCCGGCGGTGGTCTCAAGGTGAGGGTAGTGGCGCAGCAAGCAAGCCCGACGGTCGACCTTTGATAGCGTGACGTGGCAAGCCAAGCATGACTCTCGACAAGAATCACTCAGGAAGAGGAACATTGGATGGAAGGCAGAGCTTTCCCATACTCATAGGAAGACTCCCTGAGGGGTCTGACGACGGGGCGCCACATAGCACGTCCCTTGCTGGCCCAGTGCTGTAGTTCTACGCTACTGCCCTTGGATTTGCACGCGTGAAGGGCCGCCCGCAAGAGAAGGTATCGCCGGCGATCCAAGACACAGACGTGCGGGAGCAGCGTGACGTGCATAGGTAAATTTAATCACTGCTGTAGGTCAAGACGCCCGGCCTGTGCGCTGCCAAGTCCTCTTCGCTGACTGTCAGCTGCTGCCCATGACGATCGACAAGGGTGAGGCCGCGACGCTTCAGGCGGTCGTCCGCCTGCCACACCGTACGCGACTCTCTGTGCTGTCTGGGAGGTTGGCCTATATATCAGCCCCGATGAGATCACGTGAACGCAGAGGAGCCCAGATGAACTAACCTCAGCTTAAATGAAAGTTGCCAGAGCCCGACGTGAATCCGACGGTTGTCAGCCGCCACATGCTTGATGATGTCGTCGATACGCTCCTCGAAGAGAAACTTCGACCGTGCGGTGATGAGAGGATTCATCGAACCGCTCCTCTTCGGCTGGCCGAGAAAGAGGCACTTGAGCCGCGGCAGCCGGTCATTGTCGAAGAGGAAGGCGCAACTGCGCGTATTGAGAGCGAGGCATTCGAGCCGATCTAAGCCGTCAAGGAGATGACGGGGGATCCAAGCGTCGTCCGAGGGCTGCAGGTGGAAGGTCCGCAACTGAGGACCTACCTGCGCTAGCGCGCCTTCGAGCGCGTCGACGACGTCAGCCGTCAAAACGCATTGGAGCCGAAGGTCGCTGAAATGTTTGAGAGGCGCCCAGAGCGCCCAGCGGGTGAAGACGTCGTCAAGGACAGCCTCGAGACCGACACGGCCTCTGAGGTACAGCTGCTCTAGGTCGCGCAGGTCACAGTGCTCAACGAAATGGAGCGCTTCCAGGAGGTCGGCCTCGTGGTCGCCATCGAGCGTCAACGCTTCGACCGAGAGTCCTTGCATGCGGGCCTTGTCGCCGCTCTCCTTCAAGTCATTGTGGATGGATATGCCGCTCCGGTAGGCGCCGGAGCTGACGATCTTGACCGGCTGGTCCCAAACGGCTCGCTCAACAACAGGGGTATGGTTGATGCGTAGATTGAGCATGATCGGAACCTCGGAGTCTTCGGTGAAGCGACGCTCCTTACTTTTTAGGAGCGAAGCCAGAAAGTTGGGCAGGCGAGGGTGCCAGTCAAGCTCCTGTGCAAGGTTGGCGCGGCCAGAGTGCGCATGGTTCCGGGCCATGGTGTGAAGCTTGACTCGCGGCCGACCGTAGAGAAGCGGCTCAGCCATCTCCTGCAAGACCCAGACCCCGATGCACAGTGGGTCAAAGTAAGCGACAGATACATACTAGCACGGGCGCGAGCTATTCGTACATACCTGCCAGGCGGAGCAGACAAGACACGCCCGCGCCAAGAATGACTGCCGGGCGAGCAGTATACCAAGATCGTCCCCTTGGTAAGGTGACGGTGTGATCGCTGAGGCCTCGTTGATGATGGCGGCCTGAAGCTCGAGGGGAAGCGAGGGCAGCTTCCGGTTAGGCTGCACCGTGGTGATGTCGGTGCATCCGTCATCATGGGAGTTCCTGGATTTAGGACTGTGGCTGCCCTGGTCGCTACCCTGATCGCTGCCGAGGGCGTATCTGCTCTCGCTCAGGACGTCAAAATTAGGCTGTAGCTTCCTGGTAAGAGCAGAGTCGAAGCCGTCGCTATCAACCATCTTGCGTTGCTTGCGTCAGCCCCTTAGATTCTGTGGACCTCAAGAGCTTAAGAATGGGAGACGGACCTCGGATGGCTCGCAAGCATGACGATCGTGCTTGTCGTGCTCGGAATGTGGTTGTGCCTCGCCTTCGCCTCCGCTCCCTTTGAGGCTACAGAAGGCATCGAGAGAGCGGCAGTCCTCCTCCGCCGTCACGCTGGTTGACGGTAGACGGTCTGCCTTAAGAACGGGCGATGTAGGATACATGCTTGAGGCAATTTGGCTACATGAAACGGAGAGAGAGCCCGAGCAAGTGACCGTCGGAGAAGGGCTTCTGCAGCTGTCACGAAACGCGAGCTCGACTAAGCGAATCAGCCTGAAAGCTGGACAGCATGGCGGTAGCTTCACCTTCCCTAGCGAGCGACTCCGCAGCTTCAGTACGACCCCCCAAAATTCTTTTCTGTCTTTCGGACTTGTTCTGACGATCAGGTTGCTCAAGAGATCTCCCGACGTGACTTGCCATCGCTGCTAATCCAGTGCTGCGCTTTATTTCGTAAGGCTGGCGACTGGCCCGCCCTCACCGCCGCCGAACCTGAATCGCAGCCGGACCTTTGAGCGAGGTTGTTCCGCGCCTCCATCCTATCCTGTCACGTCCAATCTTTGAGCCTATCGCTCTCCTTTGTGGTACGGTTCCCAAGAGATGGCGATTCGCGAGACAGGAACCCAAGGCTGACTAACTGCAGCAGCCTCGTCATCGGCCTCGCAGCTTGCCCTGCTTCCTCCCAGCCGGTCGAGCTGCTTCCTCCCAGCCGGTCGAGCTCCTGACTGACCGACTCGAACGCTCGGATGGGTCTTGCGAACCTCCTTTTCCAGGCTGCTGTTCGTCTCTTACCCTCGCAGTGTTGCACCTCCTGATGCTGACCCTTCGATTGTGGTAGGCCGTCGGCGGCGGGGCCTACATCGTCGGCACCGCGCCGCTCTGGTTCTCGTCCATTGCGAGCGGCAGGAAGCTCAGGGTGACGAGCACGTACGGCAAGGGCTTGCTCGTTGGCGCCGCCCTCACCATCATCATACCAGAGGGCGTCTCAACCCTCTACGCCTCAAGGGCGAGCTCGCACAAGAGCCACGGTCACAGAAGTCGCTCGCTCGCACCGAGCTTGGTGGCCTCGGCTCAGACGATCGTCATGCGCAACGTCGACCCTTCGAGCAATCTCGTCGACGTCCTGCAGCTCGAGACCTTCCCGCTAACAATTGACACGTTGCCAGTGCGGTCTGGTAAGCGTAGAGACGACGACGATGATGACGACGACGACGACGACGACGACGACGACGACGACATGAGCGACGGCGGTGACCTGTCTCAGGCCATTGGGTTCTCTCTCATCACCGGCTTCGTCCTGATGCTGCTTATAGAGCAGTGGACGCACGCTCACGAGGCGCCGTCGACGGCCTCGAAACCCAGCGCAGCGTCTGCCTCGTCCGGATCGGGGGGACCGACCCAGCCGACGCCGTCGCGGCAGCAGTCGACGATACCCCTTCTGCCCGAGCAAGACCGCGCCGACTGGCATCGCCTCCAACGGCGGCCATCGATGGGCGCCCTTACAGATGAGGCCGATGAGGAGGCCAACCTTTCGGGCGACGTCACACCGCAGCTGAGTCCACGGGCGTCAGGGGAGACTAGCTCGGCGGTCTCTGGAGGTGATCGGCGCTGGCGCGAGACGCTTGCCCAACATCCAAAATCGGCGAGCGCTGTCTTTGCACTAGTCGTTCATAGGTAAATTGAAGCCATTGTACACATTGACTCGCCTTCGCTGATCGCCAGTCGGTTACTATCGTCCGGCTGCACAGTCTCGCAGACGGCATCGCTCTGGGCGCTTCGGCGAGGAGTGGCGACGGCGACCTCGGTGTCGTTGTTTTCCTTGCCATCATGATTCACAAGATCCCGGCCTCGGTAACTCCTGCTCTCTACATGCATCTGCAGGCTGTCTCGGACTTCGACGTCTGACTTCCTGCTGCTTCTGCGTCCTAGGTCGGCCTCTGCACGACACTCCAGGCGGACGGCCTGCCGAGGGGCCTCGTACGCTGGGGTGTGGCGTCGTTTGCGGCCGCCGCGCCTGCAGGTGCTTTTTTTACGTACGCGCTCGTCAATCTGGTCGGTCGCGTGCTGAACGAGAACGCACTGCAGTATTGGACTGGTGCGTTGCCTCGCTGACGGTCATGAGAAATCAGCCCGGCTGATCCGAATTATCTGCAACAGGCATCGCACTCACCTTCTCTGTCCGTCTCGTTTGGTTGCTCCTGCTAAGTGGTGATCAGGAGTTGCTGACTTGCTGTCATCTTGTTTGTCTCCGTGTCGGCAGGGCGGAACGTTCCTCTACGTCGCGACTGGTGCGGTCGGTCAACTCATTTACGCATCAGGATCGCGACTGACGACCTGCCTAACTTTTGATAGTCATCCAAGACATCAATGCACCGGCGCCCTCACATCCGGACGATGACAGCGCAGTCGAGCTTTCGAAGGCATTGCGATTGGCGATCCTTGTCAGCGGTATGGTGACGCCTATTGTGCTCGCGACGGTCGTTCACGGCGATTAAGGTGCATCTCTGAACGTGTCGCTTCTTCGGAAGCTCCGTGATCTCGATCACTTCGAGCGGCGCACTGCGGCGGCAGTGGCTTGCTTGGCCTTCCTTTGAGGGTAGGGGTCAACATGTTCCTACCCCTGCCACAATTGTCTTTGTGTACTCGTCCCACACCTGAGCGTCGCCTGCGGTTCATACGATAGGTCTCGCCGACGTTCCATCTCCTCCGCCGACAGTGTCGACTCATGCAGCCTTTCGGATTTTTGGACGAAACGTTATCGGCGCGCTTATCGCCCTATCCATTTGCAAACGGCTGCTAAAGGCTGAAACTCCCTCCGAGCTGACTTCCTCGAACTCGACCGGGGAGGCCGCCTGACCGTCGTCGCTCTCCTGCCTGACACCCATCATTCGCCACGGTCCTCCTACAAGCCATCTCTTGACATGCTCGCCAGCCTGAAGCGATGGGAGCTCACCCCCGAGCCGTCTGCTTGTATGTCTCAAATGCGCCGTCGGCGTTGCTCGGCCTCAACCGACGGCTGCTCATTGCTTATTCGCACGCCCTGCCAGTCGCCAAAGTTGGTACCTCAAACCGGGATCTCGACCCTACTCCGCCTGGTACGTCAAAGGAGTCAGAGGCAGGGAATGCGGACAGAGCTGACGCTTCGTCCATTATTTCAGAGCAACGGACTTGGTCACGCCGAGGTTTGTCTTCGCCTTGAGCCGAGCTAGATTTCGCCGCTCAGCCCCTATCGGCCTTGGCCTGACCTCAAGCCTCACCTCCTTTGCTTAGACTTCCTATTCTATTGGATCTCAGATGGGCTGAATATCAGCACTTGGGAGATGGGCAGTTCATTCCTGGTGCGTCGACGCCCTTTCGCCCTGGGCGGTTGCCTTAGCCGACGCTCGAGCTAATCGACTCATGTCGTTTATCTATATCAGGCCGTCGGGCTGTCGATGAAGTACGCCATCCCGGCGCTCTTTCTTGGACATGCCATCATAGCCGTCCCTATTACACTCCAGGGCGCGACCGGCGCAATCCTGCGCGTCCCGTTCCCAATCCAGTCAAGATCCTCGTTCGGCCACCACCTGTCGAAATTTGCGATCGTCTCCCGCGTCATCCTAGCGCTCTTCTGGTTCGGTGTGCAAACATACACTGGAGGCCAGGTAAGCCTCGTCCTGACGGTGCGTTGCTTTAGTGAGAGCTATGATCTGACGCCCCTTCTCTCGCACAGTGCTTCAACCAAATCATTGTCGCCTGGTCGCCCTCGTTCCGCAACTTCGCCAACACCCTGCCCGAGTCGGCCGGCATCACAAGCAGCGGCATGCTCTGCTTCTTCCTCTTCTGGCTTTTCCAGTTTCCCTTCCTACTTCTCCACCCGTCCCGCCTGCGCTGGTTCTTTTTCGCTAAGTCGGTGCTAGTCCCGACCTGTTTCATCTCGCTATTCATCTGGGCGCTTGTCCAGGGGGGCAAGGGCGAGATTTTTGATCGACCAACAACACTTTCTGGCCCGAAGCTTGGCTGGGCCTTCATGTCCTGTCTAAACAGCGTGTTGGGCAACTACGCGACTCTTGTACTTACCCTTCAGCCTTCTTGTCATTGTCCAGCTCTGAGCTGATCGAACGTTTTCCTTCTGCCGACGTGCTTCAGTCGGTCAACATCGGCGATTTCTGTGCGTCATCTCTGCTTTGGTGTCATTACTCATAGTGACAATCCTGGCCTGTTTCATCGGTCTTAAAGCCCGCTACTCCGTCAAGAGAAATTCTAGTACCATACAATTGGCGATTGTTCGTCTCTCTTCTTCAAACTGTCGTCGAACGATTTTGACTCACCCCCTCCCCTTCTTCCTCCTTTCAGATCCCGGTCATTTTCACACTGACGGCCTTCATCGGTTTGCTCCCTTCGTCTGCTTTACCTTCACGTACAGGACTGACTTCTCTTATCGCTGCAGGCATCGTCGTCTCAAGCGGCGCTCAGGTTGTCTATGGCGGCGAGCTCGAGTGGAACCCGCTCCTTCTGATCGATCACTTTGGCGACGACGCCAAAGGACGGGCAGCGCGCTTCTTCTGCGCCTTTAGCTTTGCATTCGCGACGATCGGTACCAACGTCTCGGCAAACTCGATCTCCGCAGCCAACGATCTTTGTGCTCTCTTCCCTCGGTGGTTTAACGTGCGCCCATCTGAAACTGCTCCGACCTTATATGATAGATTGCTCAAAACATCGTCCCCTCCAGATCCGCAGAGGCTCAATCTTGGTTGCCTTCGTCGGTGGATGGTGGTATGTCCGCTGTGCCCGCCATGCCCGTCGGCTCTTATTGACCCGCCCGCTCGCGTTCACAGCATGGCACCCTGGGAAATTTTGGCGAATGCCACATCGTTTCTCTCCTTCATGGCCGGCTACACAAGCTTCCTCGGCCCGATTGTCGGCATTCTCATCGCCGACTTCTGGATCCTGCGGCAGGGCAAAATCGATGTTCCGTCGCTATACCTTGGAAGCGAGGGTCGCTACTATTACAAGGCTGGCGTCAATTGGCGGGCGCTCGTCACACTCCTCCTGACGGTGACACCGACGCTGCCCGGGCTCGCCAACGCGATCAATCCGAAGATCTCCATCTCGCAAGGCATGAAGAACTTGTACGCTGTGGTGCGTCTAACGCCCCAGCCTTCTTCCCTGGTAGACCAATTGCTAAGTTTTGCGCCTTGGTTCGTCAGACCTGGCTCTTCTCCTTCACCGCCGCCGGGGTCGTATATACGCTTCTCTCACTTGCCTTTAAGGACGACGCGTCGCACGAACCCAAGGCGATCTACGCGCACCACGAAGGCGCCTCGCCCGTTGCCCACGACGATGTCGAGCAGGCTGCCGCGCCCGCCGACGACAGCGGAGATGCTTCGTCCGAGAAGGAGAAGGAGGCGGCCACGGTAGGCGTCCATGGTGTCCTTTAGGGATGCGGCAACCCCCCTTTTTCCTAGACATCTTTGCCTTTGACCTACTCTCTTCAAATTCAACACCTAGACGTTTTCGCTCCGGTCCTCTTTGTATCTCCGACGTCCATCGTCCACCTCGTGGTCTTGCCACTAATTCGCTCTTCCGCTGGTCGTTGTATGTCCTCGGTCTCGCACATTGCTCTTTCTCTTTCTTAACGCCGTTCTCTCAAATGATGTAACTCTGCTCCTTACGTCAATCTGCGCTCGGTTCGTCAGGGGCTCTCGCTAAGTCAATCGTATATGCTATCAAAATCAGCTTCTCCGCCGGACCAAGGGAAGGGCCGACCACCGCCACTTTGACCACTCAAGACGCTCACGAAACGAAGATGAACTGGGCGAAAAGAAGAGGAGGATCAGACATCGCCTGGCCAAGGGAGGTGTCATGAATGTTTGAGGAACGACTGACTGCATGGGACAAGTTGAAGGTGTCGCACGGGGTTGGCGGTCGAGCGGTGGGCTTAAGCGGGCCGACCGTTGGGGTCTACCAACGGCGATCCATAGCGTCAAGCCGGATAAGGGACTGGTTGAAGGCCCCTCTTCAAACCTTGGTCAGGAAAATCTCCTGTAGGCGAGCGCGGAGAGATGCGAAGGAGGGGGGGGGATCAGACATGATTCGGCGCGCACCTGGTCAAGCCCCTGTCTTTGAGACCCAGGCGACAAGATGACGGTAAGAGAAAGACGTACCTTGCGCGTGATGGTCTTTTGCGTGTTTTCGTCTACGTTGCAGTAAAGCAAGAGCCATTTGTTGATCAGTTTCGGGCGGAGTCAGACCTCTAGAGCGCATCATCAACGACCTCCAGAGCGCATCATCAACTGTAGGGAAAAGGGGTCAGACGGAGAGGGGACGCACTTTTGACTTCGTATCTCGTCTGCCCGTCAGCTAGAGGCGGGTGTTTCAGAGAGCGGAGTTAGCCTGACAACGCCAGGAGTTGCTTTGGGATATCATCGCTGACCGACAGGGGGCAAGAAGTCAAGAAGAGAGAGACGCACTGCTCGATGAGTCCAGAATGGCCGTGATCGTGCCGTTGACCGCGTTGGCGCCGACAGTGTACGCGACTCGATCTCCCTTCTTGAAGCTTGGCATCGTGAGTGTGTTTTGTGAAGGTGCTGGGTGGGGCTGACGGATGTGGGTAGGGAGGACGGGGTGATGGTTAATCGGTGACGAACGGAGAAAGGAGGCGATCGTCTCAGGAAGCCAGCACCGGACGCGTCGGCAGTGAAAGGCCCGCTGTCGTCATCCTGCCGCTCGTTCGCCGCTCAACTTGCCTTCCGACCTCCGATCGACCCATCTGCTCAATAGATCGTCCGGTTGCACATCGAGTGAGCCAGGCTTGTCTGAAGCCAGCTCCTCCGGAGTAGGGCCAAGCCTGGCCGGGACGGATTGACAGGAGGGGTCACCACTCGCGCGCTGAGGCGGCGACCCCTTTTTCCAGGGATGCACACCTCAAAATCGGCAGCGAAGCGCATACAGGGAGGCGGAGGGGGCATTAAATCGTACAGTATAATGATGTGTGTTTAGGAGGCAGGGCTACTGGCGCTGGCGCCGCCGTTCATCTTGGCGAGCAGCAACTTGAGCAGGTCGACAACCTCAGTTTTGTCAACATTGGCGAGCGGGCTCGCTGGGACGCCCGGCCGCCCCATTGTCGTCCGCGCCGGACTCGCGACGGTCGCTGCCGATGCGCCTGCACCGAAGCGAGGCGGACTATCTGGAGGCGGACCTGGGTGCGGGACATCCCGGATGGGCAGGTAGAGGTCCTCAGTCGGGTCAAAGTCAGAGTCGGGGTCGCGGTCGGACGACGGGTCGTCTTCTTCGCCGGACGAGTCGGAGACATCGGACGTCGAGGGCGGGTGATCGCCAGCAGGGGCCGGAGAGCCCGACTGCGATTGGTCGGAGGCCTTCTTCGTGGCCTTATTCTCGTCTGGGACGACCGTCGCTTGCGAGGCGGGCGAGCTCGGTGGGATGATGGTAGACGCAGGGCCGACCAAAGCCGGGCCGGAAGTGGGCACCAACGCAGCGGGCTCGACAAAGTCCTCGTCGTCCGGGTCGTCCATGTCCTCTTCCTCGGTCTCGTCAAGCTCTGACTCGCCCTCCTCGCCGTCGGTGAATTCGGCCTCGGCCTCCTCCTCACCGACTTCCGGCGGTGAAACGTCGCCCGGATTCTTCGCGCCAGTAGTGGAGGCCTCAGATTGGGCATGCTCCTGCTCGACAGCGAGGGCTGCTGCGATGTGCTCCTGTTCCGCCCTGTTGTTGACCTTCTCCTTGGCTTCCTTGGCCTTCCGCTTCTTGCCGATCGGGCGCCCACGCTTGCGCTTGACTGGCGTTGGAGGGAGCTGGGCAAAGGGGTGCTCGGGTGCGTCGCCGTCGGGGCCGCCGGCATAGATGTTGGGGGTGTTGTAATAGACAGTCGTATTGGGTGCGTGAGACGGCTTCGTGCCTTTGCTTTTCAACAGCCTGCAACGGCGGGTAACGCGCAGTTGTAAATTAAGCAGCGGATGTGATGTACGACCTGCTGAAGCAAGATGATGGGACGCACTCCTTACGCGTCTCTCTAAGCTCGCCCTCGAGCATGGTAACCTGGGCCGTGAGCTCCGCGACCTTGATCTCAAGGTCCTCCACGGTCTTCTTAGCGCGCATCCGGCTTGCCAAGGCTTCAATCGGGCGAGGAGAGGGCAGGAGACCCATCAGCCGACTGACCATCCGCTCACCATCAGAAACGGCGCGACATACCCGATGCTCTATTTCGCTCGGCTCGGCGTAGGTTGGCCTCCTCCCTACTAAGGTAAGCCTTGCGCCCTCTCTTTCTCGATAGCTTGTTCTTTGCGTCATCGGAACCAGCCTCGGAGTCGTCTTCATCGCCCGAGCCGCCGACTGACGTTCCAGCAGTAGAGGCTCCTGCAGCAGTAGATGCTCCGGCGGCAGAAGTTTCGGCAGCAGACGGCATGACTGCAGGGGTGCTGGGTTTCTTGCCAGACGCTTCGGCCTTAGGGGTGCCAGGCTCCTTACGAGGTCTGCCTCTGCCTCTGCCCGGAACCTTGCGCGCCCTCTTCTTAGCGGGCGCCACCGGCTCAGGACTCTCAATCCGGGCCTTCTTACGGGTCCGCAGCGATCGCTCGTCCGTCTGCGTCGGCGAGGTTGGTGAGGCGCCCGCAGGGGAGGGCGAGAGGGCCGAACCGAGCGCCGCGTCCGGATGCAGCAGGGCGGCTCCGGGCGAAGGCCGACCGAAGGGGCCAGGCGAGGCGGTAAACAAAGCCGAGGTCGTCCCGTGGCCTGTACTGCTGCCGACAGCGCCAGGAGTCGTCCCATCTGGGTTAAGGCCGATCGACGAGAGGAAGTCGCCGTCGCCTGCCGGGGAGAATGTGAAGACGCCAGGCGTGTTACCGGCCGCCGGAGTGTGATTATCCGACGGGGGAACGTAGGTCGGGTCATCCTCTTCGCCCTGATCCCACCAGAAGCCGAGGTCCATCGGCGCGGGTGTCGGCGCAAACGTCTGTGCGCCGTCGCCGCCTTGCTGCAGCTGCGGGTCGACCATGAAGCTGGGCGTTACGGTTGTAACAGCCCAAGACTCGGACTGCGAGGCAAGCGTCGTCTCGTTGACGATGCGCTCAAGATCGCCTGGGCCGAGGCTCGCCCAGATGTCGCTGATCGAAACCTGAGCGTCAGCCGCTGGGCGAGAGGGCCGACCGCTTCGTGTGACCGTTTCGACCGGCGGGACGGCGATGCTTGCTTGTGCCGCAATGCGCTCGGTGACCATCTGGAGCAGCCTAGGATTGTGAAGGATGTGATTGATGGCCGCCTGGTCGACAACGTGCTTCGGGGGGTTGGAGAGGCCCGAGCTCGCATGTTGGCCGCCGCTGGTGGACGGTTGCGCGCCGCTCATCTGTGACTGAGCCTGCTGTACCTCGACGGCACGAATGAGGGCTGCCATCGAGTCTTCAACCTGAGTCAAGGGATGAAACGAACGAACGAGTCGAAGGAGGGTTGTTCAGAGACGAACATGGACGCGCAGGCCACGATCGCAGGGCGAAGGCGCGGGCAAGGGCAGCGACTCACAGGCCAGTCCAGCATTTCGTCAGTCAAGGGACCAGGCTTGGACATGCCGGGGGACTTCAGTTACTTGGTCTACTGAAAGCAAGGTGAGTACGGTTGCGAAGCCAGGTTGGGCGAGGGAAAGGCCGACGCTGGAGCAAGAGAGGTGGCAGCTCGAAACGGAATACGTGTACGCTTGTAGGCGCCCTGTTGGCTCGAAAGGCGTTGCCCGCTTCGTCAGCCTACATCTATTCCAACAGCTCTGACCGCGGCCCTAGCCATAAGCTGACCTTGACAGGCCCGATTAGATGCCTTGCGAGGCGATCGACGTGCAGCAATAATCGGTAGTCAGGGGCCGCGGGGAGCCTCTGATGGAGTCGGCGGCTGGTTAGGCGAGAAGTGTGGCCGGCGGGCGTAGACTACCGGAGACGCTCGTCCGACAAGATATTGAACCAGGCCTCCTGCGATGCTGAGGATCTGGGCCCAATCGTTCGCCTCCTGGGCGCTCGACGGAGAGGGCTATCGAGAGGTCGGCGGCCAACGTCAGAAGGAGGGTACCAGCAGGACCAGCGGGACGCGTCGTCCGCGCGCGCGCGTCCGGCGAGAGCCGACAGCAGATGCGTGCCGCTTACGATGGATGATGGGATCAGCCTCGCGTTGTCCTTGTGACAAGACAAGAGCAGTATAGCGTATAGCTCCAGTTGGAATCTCTTCCCCCAGGCTATCTGGCCTACGCAGTTCTTGTGACTGAGAAAGGTCCTGATCCAGTTTGGCGTCATGCCGGCTGCTCGCGTGGGCGACGCGCCATCTCGCCGTCGCTCAAGCACTCCTCTCTCGCCCACCCCTGACGCCCATTCATCCACCCCCGCTCCCTTTCAGACCTGTACTGTGACGGCAGTAGACGCCGGCACGCGTCACTTCTTGAGAAACGCCTCAGTTGTCATCCCTGTCGCAGTGCGAATTGGGCCATCAAAAGGCAGCCCGCCGATGTCGTCGACCTCGGACCCTCGACCGCCTTCCTCGTTGTCCGGATTCCAGCCCGTTCAGTCGAGCTCGACCGTCGCCAGTCCGTCGACCCGTCGTGCCGCAGGACCGCCCGCACCCTCATCACCGACTCGTTCCAAGAGTGACTACCACCTCCGGCCGCCCACCTCGCCGACGACTCACTCAGGCATGCCGACCGCCTCGACCCCTCTGCGGGCCGATGTCGCCGCCGCACGTTTGCAGAACCCTTCATCAACCTCGTCGCCAAACGCTTCCCTTAATCCTGCCAGCGGCGGCGCAGGTCATTCTTATCAGCCCTCGGTTCAATCGTCGGCCGCCTCATTCGTCTCATCCGCGTCTGGAGACGAGGAAGGTGACGGGGCCACAGGGGCTAGAGATCGCGACGCTCCAGGCGGCGCTCGATCCGCAGCAGCAACAGCGCGGCCGCCGCCGTCATCCTACGCCCCAGCGGCCCGAGCGAGCACTTCGCGACAGCCTTCGGCCAACCGTTTATCAACGCTAGGCATCGGCACGCCACAAGCGGCGGCGACTGTCCGTCAGCGCTCATCCTCGCGCGCGCGACCGCCGAACCGGCGCCACCACACCACGACGGCCAACGTCTCAGCCGCCGAGGACGACGACGAGGTCCGTGTCCTGGACCGGGGCGAGGAGCTGATCCGGCGCCGGAATCGTGAACGTCGGGCGCACGCTGCCGCGCTCGGCCGTGGCCAGAGCTTCATCGACAACCCGAACGCGAGCATTGGAAGCAGCACCGGCGGCGCTGGCACCGAGAGCCGGCGCGTGTCTCGCAGCAAGACGCCGAGGGACCGCGACTCGCTATACTCTCAGCCAGCGCCTCAAACGCCGACGTCGCCCTTCATGCCCGTCCGGCACGGCCCCTTCGAGGGTGGCTCGCTTCGACGCGAGGCCTCGCGGGACCGTACACCCTCAATCGTCGGTGATGCGTCCGAGACGGGCAGCGTTGCAGGCGAGCCGCTCGGCAACAGCTGGCACGGCAGCGTCAAGGACGCCGAGGCCGTTGAGGGCGAGGACATGCTTGAGACCCACGAGACGGACGACGAGCCCGAGCTCGAAGGCGATGAGCGCGATGAAGACGACGACGATGATGAGGACGTCGAGCTTACGCTCCGCGACCGGCAGGATGTGAGTCGCCATGGCTCGCGTTATAGATGTCGTACATACGTGATTGACGCCTTTGATACTTTCCACAGGCCATAAATATCGAACACCCGTTCGGTCTGCCGATTTGGAAGCCGGCGCTGTACAAAAAGTCGCGGACCGTCACTCGCCAGGCCGACAGCGCGCTTCACGCGATCCCATCAGCCGCTGCTCAGCGTCATCTCTTGCCCGGCAACCTCGTCTGGATTCTCTTTGTCGGCTGGTGGCTCGCGCTCCTCTGCTTCCTGCTCGCCACCGTCCTGTGGTGCATCGAGGGCGGCGGCCGGGGCCGGTACGCCAGAGTGATCGCCGGACTCGGGTGGTACATTGGCTGGCCGTTCGGCAAGTACGTCGAGGGCGAAGGGCTGCGTGGCGCCAAGAATGCCGACGGCGAGGCGCTCGAGGTCATTGATGACGAGGGCCACGCCGCCTACTACCATGCCCCGCCGACCAATTCGTCTGACCAGTCGGATTCGGAGGGTACCATCCGCGGCTCACCCGGCCCGCCTGAACGTAACGCAGAGGCCGCCGACCGTATCATGCCTCTACCAGGGCGGAAACGCCGCGACGGCGTTAGTGCTGGCGACGACGAGGACGACGACGGTGGATCGCATGCTACCATCCGGACTGCGACACCGGCCGAGCGTGAGCCTCTGCTCACCAAACAGCCCAACGTTGCCTTTGCTGGCGACAGTGTGATTGCCAAGGGCAAGGCCCGGCCTTTGGACGACAATCGCCCCAATGGCTACGGCTCCCTTCAGGCGCGCAGGGACCGCCGATCTTCACTCTCCGAAGAGTTCCTGACAGGCATCCGTTCGCCGCCGACTGTCTGGCTCGTCCTCGGTCGGGTTGTCTTCTGGCCGCTGTTCCTTCTCGTCCTTGCGCCCATTATGCTCGCCGTCTGCATCCTCTGCTGGGGCGGCATCGTCACGATCCCGATGGCCAAGCTGCTCTGGGCCCTGTTGAAGCTGCTTTGGTCGCGCCCGCTTGAGCTCGGCTTCAAGCCCGCACCGACGGTCGTTATTCCCGAGTCGGCGGCAGACGACGAGGCCAGCGTCGATACGGCCGCCTTCATAAAGCGTGAGCGTCTCCGGGCAGGCCAAGTCGCGCCGACGGGCGGGCCGACCTCGACCGTCCTGCTCTGCACGTACAAGGCGGTCGGCACCCAATACTTCAAGTACACGATCGGCGGCGTCAACATTTTGTTCGTTAATCTGCTGCCGCTTGTCTTCTTTGTCATCTTCGACGCCTTCGTCCTCCTGCCTCTCTCTGAGAAGCATGATCTCGGCCGGCTCCTCAACTTGCTTGCCAACCGAGGCTTCATATTTCTCCTCTCGCTCGCGTCCGTCATCCCGCTCAGCTACTTCATTGGCATGGCCGTCGCCTCGATCTCGGCTCAGTCGTCGATCGGCATGGGCGCCGTCATCAACGCGACGTTCGGCTCGATTATCGAGATCATCCTCTACTCGATCGCACTCACTCAGGGCAAAGGCCGCCTCGTTGAGGGCTCTCTTGTCGGCAGCCTGCTCGCCGGCGTTCTCGTCATGCCAGGCATGAGTATGCTCTCTGGCGCCTTCCGTCGCAAAGAGCAGAGCTTCAATGCAAAAAGTGCTGGCGTGACAAGCACGATGCTTATCATGGCCATCCTCGGCATCCTTACGCCGACCGTCTTCTACCAAGCTTACGGCAGCGTACGTTTGCCGCTCCAATCTCGAATTTTCCCTTACGGCCTCGGACTGACGCAATCTTCTACCCCATCAGGTCGAGCTCAGCTGCTCCGGCTGCCCCGACGGTCGTTCGCCTAATGATCTCCCGGACAACCAGCCCTGGATGTGCCACAGCTGCCGCTACGTTCACCCTGACCCGGCTAAGGACCCCTTCTACCAAGATCGGGTCAAGAACCTGATGTACATCTGCGCGAGCCTGCTCCTGCTCGTAAGTCGGCGATCGCCCCGTGCGACGGTAGCCTTACTGGTCTGATCTGATAAGCTTTCGCCTCCCCGCCAGTCTTACCTCATCGGCCTTTGGTTTTCGCTTAAGACGCACGCCTCGCAGATCTGGCAGAACCCTCAGCAGATCTTGCATCAGCCCGAGCTCATCACGTCAGCCCATGCTATTCATCCAGCTCACCGGGCGTCGGTTCACAACCGGCTCCCACCGGGCAGCCTCGGCCTCGCACCTAAAGACCTGCTTCCTTCGCATGCAACCTCTTCAACTTCAACTGTCCGGCCCTCCTCGCCGGCGCCCGTCAGGCCCGGCGTCTCCCGACGTGAATCGGCTCAAAGTATCTGTCTCCCGGCAGCGATGAGCCACAGCGCTCACTCGCTCGGCTCGGCTTCGGGCGCTCACGCGGCTCCGATGCCAGGTACGCTGACGCCCTTTGTCGAAAACATCGTCCGCAAGGACGTCAAGAATATGCCGCCGCTCTCGCTCGACGACCCAGCTGTCGCGCACGACTACTTTGCCAAGGCCGTCACTGCCGCGACGGTCACCGCGCTCCGACACCAACAGTCGATCAGCGCGGCCTCTAAGGGCGCTCGCCCACACTCGGCTGCGGTCATCGTTCATCACGAGGGCGACGGGCACGGCGGCGGGCACGAGGGTCCGTCGTGGGACCGCAAGACGAGTGCCAGTGTTCTGCTGGCTTGCACCGCCCTCTACGCCATCATCGCCGGTGCGTTCGAGCCTCCTTCCGCCGCATAGAAGCACTCGCTAACCCTTTCCTGCTGTTGGTCGCTGCAGAAATCCTCGTCGACGTCGTCGATGTCATCCTTGAGGGTTCGGGCATCGACGAGAAGTTCCTCGGCGTGACACTCTTCGCGCTCGTCCCTAATACGACCGAGTTTATGAACGCCATGTCGTTTGCGCTCAACGGCAACATCGCCCTCTCGTTGGTCACTTCTTCTTCTCTTACCTTGCTCGACTCACTGCTGACTCGTCGGCTCGCCGCGCGGACAGGATGGAGATCGGCTCGGCCTACGCCCTCCAGGTCTGCTTGCTGCAGATCCCCGCCATGGTCGCCTTTTCGGCGATTTACGACCCATCCAAAATGGGCGAGATTGTGGATACTTTTACGTGCGCATCGGTCTCTCGAGGGTTGTCGAGAAGACGCAGCTGGCTGATCGTCCTACTTGCGCCTCCGCTAGCCTGATCTTGCCGCAGTTTGACTGTATCAGCATCATGTTCTCCATCTTCCTTTTAACCTACACCTACATCGAGGCTCGGGCCAACTACCACCGCGGCTCAATCCTGATCCTCGCGTCAGTCCATTCTGCGGCTTTTGAGTGGCTGACCGTCGGCTGGATGCTGACTTAGGCCCGTCCTGTATGCAGCTACCTCGTCCTCCTCGCTGGCTTCTACTACGCGCCGAGCCAGGAGGTTGATGAGCAGCGGTGGCCGCTCGGCAGCGGCAGCGACCTCGTCGACGGTTTCCAGGTGACAGCAGCAGCCGGAACCGTCCCGCTGCCGTCCCTCATGAATGTTGCCGCCCGTTTTCGCGGCCTTTTTGCCTGATCCTTTTTATCGACTTGGCCATCTTCTAGCCTCGGAACCGCATTGCCGACCCTCTGCCTGCTCTCTCTTCGCACACGACTCCACACGCCCCTAGCTTACGCTACCCTAATGCCCGCATGTCTCTGCTTGCTCTCTTCGATACGATGCTCTGTAGTCACGATACGATTTCATCTCAAGGCGCATCTGAAGCCGGCGTACGTAATCTCGGCCTCGGCCTCGCCAACCGGCGGACGCGTCACAGCATCGGCTGCTGCCGACGCAGCCCGTCCGCTGGTGGTGGGTTGTCAGCCTTCGCTCTCAACGTGTCTACGACCGATAGCTCCTCCTCGCAAACTCTTGCGCATAGCTCGCTTCAGTCGCATCCGCCCTTCTTGCTTTCGCAGCAGCACCCGTGTCGTATCCGCATTCGGTAACACCACTGCAGCTCTCCCCCTCACTCGGCCCTCAGGCCCCATTGTCGCCAACCTCCGATGCCGAAGCCCGTCCACATCGTGGTCCTCGTTCACGGCCTTTGGGGCGAGATCGCCCACTTAAAGGTCATGGAGGACACCCTGCTCGAAACTTTTGGCGGCCAGGCCAGCCCCACCTTGGACGCGTCGAGCAGCAGCAGCACCCTCCAAGGGCGCAGGCTTAGCTCAGACCTAGCGTCACCAGACATCGACGTCCGCGTCCTGCGCGTCAAGGGCAACGAGAATGACAAGACGTACGACGGCATCGACATCAACGCGTGCGTGTGCCTTTGATGGGGCTCGCAACCTCCGTGCCTGCACTCAATCTCTTCCCTTCTCATTAGCTCGCGCGTCGTTGAGGAGCTTGATGCCGAGATTGAGCGGCTCGAGACGGAGGAGGGCCTTCAGGTCAAGTACCTCTCAATGGCCGGCTACTCTCTGGGAGGGCTGGTCGCTCGCTATGCGCTCGGCATTCTCTACACCCGGCCAGACTTCTTTCAGCGGCACATGCCGCTGAACTTTGCCACCATGGCTAGTCCGTGGCTCGGCAGCCTGCGCTACGCCACACTCTTTAACCGGCTATTCACAATCGTCGGCTCGCGCTTCATCTCGCGCTCGGGCGAGCAGCTCTTCTGCGTTGACAAGGAGCAGCTGATTGCTCGGTTGGCTCGCAAAGGTGCGTGGTCCTTGATGTTGCGTGGAGACCCGTCGCTGACCCGCTTCTACCCATCAATCGTAGACGACGTCTTCTACAAGGCCCTGGAGCAGTTCCGGCGCATCGACGTTTTCGCGAGCGCTCAAAATGATCGCACTGTCCCGTTTCCGTCCGGAGCCTTCGTCGAAACGGACCCCTTCGAAGATTGGGACACGTCGGGTCTCATTGTGTGCGTACGCCGTCTGATCACTTGTGCTGGAAATATAAATGTGCGGCTGACGCTCGATTATCTTACTAAGGGAGCTACACGACAACTCGCCGATCCTCAAGTCATGGCATCAGCCCAATCCTGACGATGATCTGTCTGCACAATCGGCCTCGGAGGAGCGGAAGATGAACGGCCACTCGGCCGCAGCTATAAAGACCAAGGCAGCGACCAAGCCACCTAAGCGACACCGGCTGCCACCCTTCCTCCGCTTCCGCTTCCCGCTCAACATTCTCTTTTACCTCGTCCTCCCGCTCCTGATGCCCCTTGCGCTTTCACTCGTTCTCTACCGCTTCGGCCGCGAGAGCCGGCGCTCGCGCAAGCGACTCCGGGGGTCCGACAGCGAGGGCCTCTGGGCGCGGATCCGCGAGGTCGAGCAAGCGCTCGAAGGCGAGCTCGAGGACGGCTTCGCTCGGGCGGACGACGACCGGAGCGGCGCCGCTGGCTCGAAGCCGGTCAAAACGGTTGAAGGCAAGCCGGTGAGCGAGCTTCGGCTGACCGAGAGTCAGCGCGCGATGATCCGCTCGCTCGACCAGCTGCCGAACCTCGAAAAGGTGTGCAAGCCCCTTCCACATATCCCGGCTTTGCGCTTTGACGCTGACAATTGTCGTCGCCAACTTAGCACTTTGCGTGGTTCCCCGAAATATTCAACTCGCATGCCGCCATTATCGGCCGCGACCCGGTGAAGTTTCCCGATCACGGCAAGGGCAAGCTTGTCATCCAGTACTGGACGCAGCGCATGCTGCTCGAGCCCGAGCCGCGGGGCAAGGGCCTAGTAGATCTTTAGATGGGTACTTTGTGTAGAAGCGGCCGTCCTCTTTGTAGAGTACTTTCATCACTTTGTATTGATCCTAGTTCAATAAGGCCTGAAGAGAGGCTGGTGCAAAGGGCAGGTGTCATGAAAATCGTCTTGAGGGTAGGCCGGAGCGCACAGGAAGAGGCAAGGCTTGGTCTAGGTCGGCATGGACGTTGAGAGCGAGAGGAATGAGGCCATAAACGTGCTGGAGAGGCTGTCGTTACTGCAGTAAGGTCACTTTGGGAAGGAGGACGAATGTTACAAGGCGATGAGTCGATAGAGAGAACAGGGCTGCGGCACGGAGTGAACTGACCAACTTCAGCAATGGAGTCTTAGATCCTTCGAAGGAGCTTGGAGCTCAACTTACAAATGCGACCAAGCTGTATGAGAAGGCCAGAGCTAGAGGATCGTGCACCCGCTCCGCTTCTTGCGCCTCCGCTGGGGCGCGCCGCTGCCGTTAGTGCCAGGCGCTGTGACGGGGGACAGATTCTTGCTGGCGAGGACGGCCCGCGTCAGCGTGTGAAACGCTTCCTGGACGTTAAGATTACTGCGGGCCGAGGTCTGCAGTAAGCAAGTTCAAAAGGGGGGGGGGGAGAGGGAGAGGAAGGCCAGAGGTCCAGCGTCGTCAGCCCTTTCATCCGCATTACTAAGCAGGCAAGACCGCCCTCTTGGAAGAGGAGACCGACCTCGTAGAAGTTCGGGATGCCGAGTCTCTGAGCAAGCGTCTGGCCGGCCTCGAACGAGACCTCGCGGTCCTGCCGGTCGCACTTGTTGCCGACGAGGACCACGCACGGATTGTCGATCCCGAGCTGGCGCTTGATTTGAACAATACGCTCGTGTAGGTCGGCCACGCGGTGGTATGCTGGTCGAAGGCAGCGATCGAAGCGTAAGTTTACGTCAGAAAGTCCTCAGACGCCTAAACAAGCCAAGAGTAGGACGCACAAGCTGCCGACGCAATGGAGTAAACGAGCAAGAAGCCGTCGCCGTCTCTTCAAAGTTCGTCAGGAGAGCTTGAGTCAGGGAAGCACGCGCAACTTGAAGGGCCGCTTGTAGTACGTACTTAATCCACTGGTTGCGTAGTGCGGTGAACTCCTCTTTTACACGGTTGCGAGTGCAGAGCCGAGAACCAATCCGAGCGTCAGTCAGCAAGCGTACATGGCCGAGTGACGATATCCGCAACCATTCATAGAATGCAAGCGGGAGAGGAATGAGAGAGACAGACCTTGGCCGGCTGTGTCGAGCACCTCCACAAACACTTGCTCGCCGTCGAGCAGCCACTGCTTGCGGTGGCAGTCTTCTATCGTCTATTTGTTGCGCACGCAGAAGGGAAAGAGAGAGAGTCGCTCAACAAAGCGACGCGGAGAGGTGGACACTCAAGATCTATACATACCGGATCGTACGCCTGAACGCAAGCACGACCGGCGGCACGGGAAGGGGTCAGCTTCACGGGCTCCCTTGTGGACAGCCCCAAATAATTGCAGAAGACGGACCTCGACAAATTGGTTGCTCGTAAACTGGGTTGTAAGCGCCGTCTTACCGACGCCGCCCTCGCCGAGCATCGTCAAGCGCTGGAGCACTGACGTTCCCGGCGGGAGGCGCGGTGAGAGACCGGGTCGATCGAGGGGTGGGCGAGGTGAGGTTCAGCTCGTCGTTTAGATCGAAGATGTACCGCGCGAAAGCCGTAAGACTGACTGCCTCCGCGCGATGAAGGACCGCCGTTGGGGCGCATCAGATGGGAGAAGGGTGGTGATGGGTAGCCAGAGGCGGGGAAGGGGGAGAGGGCTCAGACGGCGAGAGAGAAGGCGGTCGTCGAGGGGTGCGGGCTGAGTAGCTCGGGCGAAGGCGGTGAGCAGCTAACAAAGATGCAAAAGAATGGGCGGCGAAAGTCGAATGTAGCCGGAGGAGAGGGGCGTGTCCTGTGTGTCCGGACAAGCTAGCACTTAGTATTCGAGCGAAAGCCGAAAGGATGGTCGGGAGGAGGACGGGCGGCTGTCGATGCTCGTGGTCGCCGGGAGGCGCGAGCGCGGGACAGCGCGGAGCAGCGCGACCAAAGACAAGCAGCATACGTATACGAGCAGGCGCGTTTCGCCAGCACACGATCTCTCGACTATATGCTGCTCCTTTCGGGAAGCAAGGTCTACGACCGGGGCTCTGATTGCGAGGAAGTTTCGTGACAGTGAACTGCCGAGACCATGCTGAACCTGCTCGAAGAAGGCCGAGTCTTGAGCTTCGCTTGGGTCACGTCGGCGCAAGTTGCGCTCGAAGGTCCGACCCTCCCTTATACCAATCCACAGAGCCACCTGAAGTGTCCCCTTGGCCCAATTTCCCACCGTGATCCTACCGCGCCCACAAAAGACGTCGCACGCCCAGTCCACCTCGGAACTTTCCATTGGTCAGAAGAGCGGAATTGGGATGAAGGCATCGATTGAGCCCACCCCTTGAAAGCAGAGAGAAAGAGCGAGGCGGAAAGCCCCTCGCCCGGTGACCCTGGCGCTCACGAAGGACGAGACGAGCCCTCTGATAAGAGGGAGGTGACAAAGCGCTGCCCAATTAGGCGGCGATGGTGACCTCGACCTCGACTCCGGGCTCAAGCGAGATCGAGGTCTATCACAAGAATGGATTGGGGCATGGCGGAGCAGAAGGTCAGTAATCGCGTCCGCATAAACGCCAGATGAACGCATTAAAGTTCAGGAGATGATCACGCACGATCTGCTTGACAACCTCGGACGAAGCGTTGAGGTCGATGAGCCGCTTGTGGATCTTCATCTCGAAGCAGTCCCAGGTCTTGGAGCCCTCTCCACAGGGCGTCTTGCGCGTGGTGATCTTGAGGACCTTGGTCGGCATGCGGACGGGGCCCTTGACGCGGAGGTCCTTGTCCTTGGCCCGGTTGATGAGGTCGGTCGAGACTGGGGTATTGAGTGATTGGCGAAGAGAAAGCAAGTGAGTCACGGCAAAGTACTATGCCCAAGGTTTAGAGGGGAAGGGACGTACACTTCTCAAGGTTCTTGACGTTGCGCGAGGTCAGCGTCTGCACAATTGAATGAAAGCCAGTCCGAGGTCAGCCATCCGCCTGTCACCTCTGCGCGTCGCGACAAAGGGTTCCTTCAGCCTCAGAGCACAAGCAGCGGCAAGCACAACGTGCGCGAACAGCCTGAGCTTGCTCTGTGCTCCAAGCACTGAGGCCCTGGACAGGAGACTGACGATGCGGATCTTGTTGAGGGTCGGGGCAGCGACACCCTTCTCGAAGTCGTCCTTGGAGGCCATTTTGTGAAGTGAAGAGACGGGGGGTGGGGTCTAGCGACGTGAACGGGGGTTGAGGCACAGCGGTGACTAGAACAGGTAGAAGTGTGACGGTCAGCTCAGCCTGCCTTGACCTTGGACTAGCTCCATTGCTGGCCTCGAAAGGACGCAGGCCTCGAAAGGACGCACCTAGATCGATGAAGGGCAGCAGCAACGACCGAGCCCGCGCTCGCACGAGCAAGGCGGGCAGGCGAGAAATTCCCGCCCACGCGACCGACACCAAAAATCATCTAACCCGAGCCGTCTAAGGGTTGCTCGCGCGCGCAGTCGTCACCCCCTTTCCTTACCTTCTGCCTTCACCGCCGCACTCCGGCCTGGGGCGCAGGCCTCACTCTGACTCTCACTCTCCACCCCATGAGTCGACAAAACGCCCTAGGTTCGACGACTTCGACCGCATGCGGGGCCGATGACGAGCGCGGAGGAGCCGACGATGGAGCAAGCAGCTCGTCGTCGTCGTCGTCCGAGGAGGACCCTGAGGCCCGACCGACGGCCATCTCGGTTCGTCCGCCGCTCTCGGTCCACGGCCTGCCTTCATGGACGGCGAGCGACGGAGACTCTCATCCTGATGAATGTGTCCCTCTGCTTACGTCTGCAGAGGGAGATGCGGCTGGCCCGCAAAAGTACATGTGCCTCTGTTTCTGAGTCCCGGGTCCGGGCGCAGCGAAGCATCCTCGGCCTAACGTGCCCCTCTAATCCTAAACCCTTGCTGCCTCCTTCACTCCAGATCCGATCAGATTCGGCATCACGCCTCGTAAACGCCAGCATTTAAGAAGTTCGCCGCCGCCGCCTCCCCTGCCGCCGCCGTCACAAGGTAGGGAACCCCCGCCGTTCGTGAACGGCTTGTCCTCGGGCGAGACCAAGCTCGAGCGGGTGACGATTCGCCGACCGGAGAAGGTCCAGCCGCCCTCAACGACGACGATGACGACGGTCGAAAGTTTCCTACAAAGCGGGTTGGTAGCCCGGGCGACGGCACAAGCGACGCAATCAAAGGGGAAGGGTGTTGAGCGGAAGGGAGGGCGGCCGGCGGCGGGGCAGACAAAGGGGAAGAGTAAGTTGGAGGTATTCAACCGAGCCAACGTTCCGACACAGGCTCATCTTCACTTCTTGGACTCCTACAGAGGCTATGGCTCCCAAGACGCACCTCGAGCCGCTTCAGCCCGGCCGTACGCGCACACGCCGGATGCCTCGTAAGCCAGGCGTCGCCGAGGCCGGGCTCAGCGCGACGCTTCGTGCCCTGCAGCTGACTTCTACTCCGCCGAGGTGCGTGCACCTCAGCTTGCCCTTCGTTGCCCTCTTCTCTGCCAGAGCTGCCATGGTTGAGCGCATGCTAAAGTTGCTCACCGGCTCGGCGGCTCGCGCATGTAGCCCGGTGCCCGTCTTCGGCCACTCGGCGAGCCGTCGCCGCTCGACCGCCACAGGAGCGTCGATGATCGTCCGGACGCCCGTTTGCCGCGCACGGCCAACTCTCGCCGGCACCGCTCTGACGACGCCAGGCCGACCCGACCTGAGCACCTTTCCGCGCTTTCCTTTGACGGCTACCTACCGAACGCCGCTAGCGAAGGGGCTGCACTTCACCCCTCCGAAGAAGACACCGATCCGCGCGCTTTCGGAATGGCCGTGGGCCGTTGGCTCTGTCAGCATGGCTCCCGCAAAGGGTGTCATCGGCGGTGGTCTCGCGGATGTTGTCAACGAGATCGACTACCTCAACGGGGATCGGCTGCCAGCGGCCCCCAGGCGGCGGCGGCCGACGATGACGTCGAGCGAAAGGAAGATCAGGAGCTCGCGGCGTGCGTCGGGCGACAAGGAGAACGACAGCATCGGTAAAAATGGTCTGCCAGCTCTGACGTTCGTTTGGCCTGAAGCATCGTGCGAAGAGGCCGATGAGTTCGTCCTCCCGCTGCCTATGACGAGGCACCGAAGCACATCTTAGCCCTTTGAGTAAACTGACGACCATCTCTGCGCGCTTGATCGTAGTTCGGCCGTCGATGACTTGCCTTACCGTTTAGCCGTGCCTCCGGTACGACCTGCCAATCGACGACCGCTCGCACCATCGGACATCACGCCGTTCAAGCGGCCGCGTACTGCCACCCCTGTTTTTCGTCCGCAGTCGGTTGTTTTCCCTGCGATACCGGCTGATCACCTGGAAGTAATGACCGCAATGGCTGCGCCCTGTGAGTCGGTCCGGACGGCGATCGAACGCCGCTCGTCACTGCTGCCGTCGAGCGCGATCGTCGACCCAGACGACGCAAACCGACTGGCTTTTCGAAATCGGTCTCGTTTGCCCCTTACATCGCCGCCCTCGACATCAGTCATCCTCAGCTCGTCGGCCCATGCCGCAGCGCATGGAGGCAGGGCCGAAACTTCGAACTGGCCGCAGCGGGAAAGGCAGCAGGATCTGGAATCTAATCGGCCGCTATTTGAGGTGACAGACTCGCTCGTGGTCGACGAGCATGCGGCTCCGGTCTTCGCCAATGAGGTGCGATCAAGTGCCTCTCAAAAGGGTAAGGCCGGGCCAAGTTGGCCGCCGGGCGTCCAAGGAAGTCAGACGCCTCGACAAAGGCGGCATGTCGACGTCTTTGCCGCCGACGGGCGCTCGTTCAAGACGGTTAACATCGACCTCGCGTCGTCGGCTGCCACTTCTCCTGCTGATCTGAGGCAGGTTGGGCGATCGGGCTCGATCATCGAGGACGGATCTCTGACAGCGGTCGGCCGACCCGTGCCGCTCCCGATCCAGCCTGCGATCTTGAAGACGACGCTGTGCGCAGACGTCTCAATTGAGGAATCGACGGCCGATTCTGCTTCGGTTGCTGGCTTGTCCCAGCGTCCCGCTCTCGTGATCGCCCGCAACGGCGGCGCCTTCGCTCCTTCGCCTTCGCTTGACTCGTTTTCAGGCGGCATGTCTTTTCCGCCTGAGGTGGCGGACGCTCTACCGAACGACTCTGACGGCGCCGAGCCCATGGAGGACGATATTGAGGACAGCGTAGATGGTCCTCTCTCACAGCCCGAGACGACGGTCGATGCTTGCCGCAGCCGTCAAGCGCCTTTGACAACAGAGGAGGCCGTCCAGGCTGTCCTTGACGAGCCCCTCATACTCGCCCTCTCATCGGGGGACCATGATCCCGAACCTATTCAGCCATCCGCTCAATCACTGCCTCCGCTAGGCCACGTACCGCTCACTCGGGACCTTGGCTGGCGGCACGAGACACTCGGCCAAGCGAGCGGCGTGGCCGATCACGCGCGGCGCAGCAACCTTCGAGCTACCGAGGATTATCTGCCGCAGCACAACGAACAACTGATGCAAGATCCAGCTTCCAGCCGCCAATCCGAGGGTCCGGCAGCTATCAAACACCACCACGAACCCGAGATAGCGGCCGTCGTCGACCATCGGGCCTTGGGAAGCACCGGCCTTACCAACCCCTCGCCTGCGGGGAGCAGCACCTACTTGCTGACAGCAGCGCGACCGACGACAACATGATGGTCGTGGACGAACCCGAGGTCTCCGACTCTATCGCGGCCGCCGACGCTGAAGCTTGGCGGGCGTTGGTCGTTGCGCAGGAGGAGGAAGATGCCTTTGCCGCCATTGGCCATCCGCCCCTGCCAAGCCCTCTTGCGTCAGCTGTCCCTCAGAACGTCTTGCCCTCGCTTCATTTCCCGTCGAGCGCGACACCCGCTCCTTCCACGGCGTCCTCGACGTCTCCATCGCCGCCGCTCAGCCGCGCGCCTGTCGTCCCCGCACAGGCGGCGGCGCGCAAGGTCAAGAGCATCTTGCGTTCGTCATCGCCTGCGACCGAAGTTGACTCGGACGGCCGGCGTTCGACAACGGGCCGCTTGCGACGGTTTAAGACTGTGACATTCGCGGCTAGCGACGACGACGAGGAAACGAGCGTCCGGCGAGGACGGTCCGGTGCGTGACTGCTAATGCTTTTCTGTCAAGGTTCCTTCACCTGGCTGATCTGAAGGAGACTCTCTCTGCTTCTGCTCGATACGCAGCTCCGCTACAAGTTGGCAATCGCCCCATTTGCTCGCGAGCCAAGTCGGTCGGAGTGTCTCGACCGGCGCCCGCCGGATTATCAACAAGCACGGGCTCTAGAACAACGCCCGCTCATCGCATTCCACGCTTCAAGCCGCCAATCCAGCGCCTCACCTCTCTTTTGCCAGCCCGATCCACCCGTCAAACGCTCGCCGAGCCAGCCGCTGCTGCAGCTACCGCTGCCACAGCCATACCATCTTTCCAGCCGCCACACCCACAGCCATCGGGCCGCTCGCATGTCAAGTCGACATTCTGCTCAGCGGCAATGCTCGTTGACCACGAACCTGTCCTCCTGCTATCCGCCTCCTCGCCGCTATCATCCCCTTCGCCAAAATAGCACGCGGCTTTGTGAGGCGTGCTAATGACTCTTCCGCTTTGCCCAACGCCCTTCACGACCATTCCGCCTATGTTGTTGCCCTCTTCTCACTGTAGCCTAATTTAAACCCTTGACGACAAAGCTATGCCCCCCTTCTTGCGTCCGTTCTTGATGGTACGAGCGACAAGTAGCGCTTAACTATATATCCAACTAGCGAATGTGCTCGCTGTGGGCGTTCAGGGCATTCTGGCCTCCAAGGTGGATGTAGAGGACGTTTGACTCGGGTGCGATCTCTCCGCTCTGGACAAGATCAATCAGGCCGGCGAGCGACTTGCCCTCATAGACTGGATCCGTGATCTGGCGAAAGTGACACAGCCAGCCGAAGTCAGTGTTCAGAACGGACGTGAGGCGAGCTGCTGACTCACAAAAGCATCGCTCTCGGCGCCCATCTTGATCGCCGCGAGCGTCTTATCGTCGGCGAGGCCATATACGCCGGCGTTGAACCGCTCGTCCAGGATCAATTCGGCGTCCTCGACCGGCGGCAAGCCGAGCATCGCACACGTCGCCTGAGCGATCTCCATAACCTGCGCTCGTGTCTTTTGGACCTTGCCCGAAGCGTCGATCCCGATCACCTTGCGCTGGCGCTTGCCCTCGGCCTTCTCGAGCAGCGAACCGACAAGGAGGCCGGCGTGGGACGAGCCGGTGACGCTGCAGACGATGACCGTGTCGAAGAAGATTCCGAGCGCGCGCTCTTGAGCCTCCACCTCGAGAAGGGAGCGCAGGAGCCCACAGGCGCCGTATTTGTGGAGGGATGCGCCTGCGGGGATGTAGTATGGCTGTGGATAGGCGATCAAACGTTTGTGTCAGACGGATGAGACCCAAAGAGAAGTCCTAAGCAGGAAGTTGGCGGTGCTGACCTTACCGCCATCAGCCTTGACACTCTCGACGGCCTCGGCGAGCGACGACTGCCCTTCGATCGTAAAGCCAGCGGGCGCGAGACGGACATCGCCTCCCATGAGACGCGAAAGCTGCCAAAAGGAGGACATATCAGCTTTTGATGAGCGTTTCGCATTAGACCTGCCTCACGCACTTGGATGTTCCCGACGGAGTCGTATACGGCTTTCTCATTCGCGGTAAAGTTGATCGTCCCGGGATATCCGTCGAGCGGAACCCAGGCCTCCTGGACGGTAACGGCCTTCAGACCGTTCGCGACAGCAACGGCCGTGACGGCCCGGGTGTGGTCTGAAAAGTCGGATTCGGCAGGCTCAGGGAGCCTGAAGGGAACCCAACCTCGGCGAGAGAATCGTATGACGTACTAGATTGGATCCCGCCGATGCTGACGAGCGTGTCGCACCCTTGCTGTAAGGCATCGGCAACGAGATATTCGAGCTGCCCACCGAGCACAAGATCAGCCCAGGCCAGTCACCTCGATTGCGACAGGTTGCCGCGGTCTACAGTCGTGAGCTCACCTTCTTAACCTGAGCGTCAGAATCGAGCCAATCGCATCAGCTTCGGACGCAGCGCACGAGCCACTCGAGCATGCATGGACTCGCCTTATTGCCCCCTCCGGCCAAAGGAGAATTGAGGTCTTCGCGCTTCGCGTAGATCGCAGCGCCCCTTAGCTTAGCTGTCAGCCGCTCGAGCTTGTGGATTGGCGCCGGGCCCGGGAAGGTGAGCTGCGTGCGAGGCAGAGCCTCGAAGACTTCGCGCGGGGAAGGCATGGGTGATTGGTTGACAATAAGCGGGAGGAGTTGGAGGCAAAAGAGAGGCCAATCTGACGAGCTTCTCACTCTTAAAGAGCCAGGAGCGAGGAAGAGCCGGGACCCTGTTCGGTCAGTCGTCGGCCAGATGCGATAGGCCGGCCCATCGCCTCCCGTCGCCGCGGCCAACTCTGGTGATAACGCTGGCACCGGAGTCTGCCGAGATCCGGACGACAGGGGCTTTGCTCCTGACGGCACTCGATCCGTCAGAGGAGCTTCACGAGATCAGCAGGACGAGACATGTTGCGGTAGCCGAGCTGTTGACGGCGAGATGAGAAGAAGGCTGACAGAGGCTTGACCCCCCGGCACGCGTGGGGCAGAGCAGGCTCAGCTCGGACGCGCCGTTGTCAATCAGCTCACCGCAGACGCTTGCTCTCGAGTCATTGTCGGCGTTCCTGCTCGCCAGTATCCGATACTGACGCTCGCGAGGCACAGCTATCGGAAGCTCGACGAGACCTTCCCTGCCATCGCTCGCTCGCTTGCTCGCACGGAAGCGATTCGCCCGGCCGGGAGTCGCCAGCCGGAGGAGGCTCGTCGGGGCCGGGGCCGCCGGCCGATGACGCGCATGGTGCTCGGCAGTCGGTTCCCGCCCGCACAGCGCGCCTGCCCCTCCGATGGCCATCGCTCCCCAACGTCACCGGCAGAAGGAAAGGTGGAGGGGCAGAGGTACGACGCGCCCGAAACTTGGGCCGCAGGGCCTTAAAGAGGCTCAGTAGCAGCGCGGCCTGTCTAGAGCTCCCATCACACACCACCCCTCGCCCTTCCCTCTCTTTTACTTCCCTCCTCCCGGTCCTTCGAAAAAGATCATGTCTGGCATCATCGACTCTGTCAAGTCGGCCGTCGGCGCCCAGCAGGAGTTCCCTGGACCCAAGTCGTTCAAGGCTGAGACGCAGGTCGACCGCAACGTCGGCATCGAGGCCGACATCAAGGGCCCCCAGCCTATCTACGAGCAGGAGACCGACAACGGCCTCAAGCCCTACAAGGGTGCTGAGAAGATGGTCGGCAAGAACACCATCATCACCGGTGGCGACTCCGGCATCGGTCGTGCCGCCGCCGACTGCTACGCCGCCGAGGGCGCCAACGTCGCCATCATCTACCTGCCCGAGGAGGAGAAGGACGCCCAGGAGACCAAGCGCATGGTCGAGGCTCGCGGCACCAAGTGCCTGCTCATCCCCCAGGTGCGTCATCGCCCGATCTTCTTTACAGCAGGGTCGCCGTCGCTGACCACTCGCCCGTCTTTTGCAGGACATTCGTGAGGAGGAGGGCTGCAAGCGCGCCATCGACCTCGTTCTCAAGGAGTTCGGCTCGATCGACGTCCTCGTCAACAACGCCTCGGTCATGTATAACCAGGACTCGATCACCGACATCACCACCGAGCAGTACGTTTCTTGATCGGCCGCCCTTTCCTTGTCTTCCTCACCTGATTAACCATCTTTCCCTACCCGCCTACGCAGGTTTGACCGCACGATGAAGACCAACATCTACGGCACCTTCTTCCTTACCCGCGCCGTTGTTCCCCACCTTAAGAAGGGCTCGTCGATCATCATCACCACCTCGCAGGTCGCCTACGCCGGCCCGCCCTCGCTCATCGACTACTCGATGACTAAGGCTGCCCAGCGCGGTCTCATCTACTCGCTCTCGAACCAGCTCATCGGCAAGGGCATCCGCGTCAACGGCGTTGCCCCCGGCCCGGTCTGGACCCCGCTCCAGCCGGCCGCGATGGACTCCAAGACGATGGGCGAGTGGCACGCCAGCCCGGCCCCGATCGGCCGCATCGGTCAGCCCTCGGAGCTCGGCCCGGCCTACGTGTTCCTTGCGTCGTCGGACGGCTCGTTCGTCTCTGGACAGGTCATCCACTGCAACGGAGGTGCCGTCATTAACGGCTAAAGATTGTCGTCCCCAGCGCGTCGTCTTCTCACCTCCCCGTTGTTTGTCCGCCGTCGTTCTCGCGGGCGACGGCCCACTGTATCATGTTATTTCACGACTCAAGGCGAAGACTCATACAACTGGAGCCCTCTGGCTCCGTAAGCGTCTACAATAAGCACAGTGCAGGTATGCGGCATCAAAGGTGTCATCTCCAAGTGCGGCACGCCTGGGGGGAGGAAAGCGCCGCGCAGCAGTCCGCCCCATCTTGCCCGCGCCAGCCATCACCTCGCCACCCGTGCCCAATCACCGCACCATCCTGTGAAGCTTCTCCTTGGATATGCCTGGGTACGCACTCTGAGTTGTGATCCAGCTGAAACCCAGTTTTGACCTGCCACTCTCAACTGGGTAGCATTGCCAACTACGTCGGCGGCAGCCTTCATAGACTCGTTGCGGCCCGCCAGCAGCATCCAGACCGCGCGGGCCAGAGGCGCTACTTCGCTGAGCGACGGCTCGGCACTCGCTTATCCTCCTCGGCGGCAGCAGGCGGACGGTCAGTCGCGAGCGAACGGAAGCGGGCAGAGATCAATCTGGGCTTTGCATCACCGAAGGAGGCGACCGGCGTGGTGGAGCGAGATGGTCGATCTAAGCTCAATAATGACCTTGAGGGAACCGCAAAGGACCGTCTCGAGGAGACTAAAATCGGCTTAACGTCAGATCGTGCGCCGCTTGACGGCGAGCGGCCGGCTAAAAAGGCAAGGACATCGACCATCCTGCAGTTGATTGACGACGACCCAAGTGCGTTTGTCGCGTCCAGCCTTCTCCGTTTCGAAAGCCTGCCTGCGCGAATCTCACTTTAAACCCCTATCATTTCCTCCTCATCTTGAAGTCCTCTCGCTTGACCTGCATCGCCAGAGATTGCTGGCCGAGGAAGACTGGGCCGGCCTCGACATCAAGGTCGAACCATTTGCCCTTCGTGATCCTGTGCTATCTGCCTCAAGTGATGGTGTCGTCGATGAGATCTCAGTGTGCCCCAATTTCGAGCCGCAGCCCTCGATGGGTTACTACTGACCGTCCCCCTGCGCCTCCACAGGACTTGCCGCTGCCGAAGGCACCCAAGAGACCCGTTGTCCGCGACTGGTTGGCCGATCTGGCCCCTGTCCGAACAGACTCACGCTTATCCTCAAGCCAGGATACGATGAACATAGAGTCAAACATAATTGATCGAGTGGAACAATCCACACCCTCGAGCATTCACTCAGCCGACGGCAACCTCGGTGCCTCTCCTCCGCCCGCTGCGCACCCCAATCTGGAACGATTAGCATCGCCGCCTCCAGAGTGCGATCGTTTGTCGATCCGCTCAACGCTCGCCGACAACCCCCGGAGCCTCTTTTCGGTCGCCACTGCCTCGCCAAAGGCCACGAGCGCCGCTGGCAACGTCTCGGAGGACGAACGACCCTCGCCCGCTTCGACCCGCTCGCTCGCAGAGGCGCATACATCCGGCGCACCCATGAGGGTCCGCCAAACGCCTGTTCGAGAGAACGTCTCGGTCACTGATCAGATCCTGACCAGCCGTAGGACTCAACGGGCAGGTCTAGCCACCCTCGCTTTTGGCTTCCAGACCGACGGACAGGGTGTCGCACAGTCGAGACGGCAGCGCAATCGGCACGTCAGCGACGATGATCTGGCCCCCATCGTAACGCAAGGTCAACTGCGTCCGTCCATTGCTGACGCCGGAGACAACGAGCCAGAGCCTCAGCCAAGGCTCCGAAACCCTTTCATCTTCCTGGCCAAAGCGCTCGCCCTCAAGGGTCTAGTCGGTTCATCGAGCGACGACAGATAGGAGTGCATGTCCTTCCTCCCGCTTGCCCCTCGCGCTCAACCAAATCAGCAGTCAGACTATCTGATGCAGCCCTCTCAATCAGTCTCACGGTTCATGATCATCATCCGTGCATATATTAGGGTGGGTTCGTGAAGGGGTTTCGTTAAAGGTGTTGTTACAGTAGTTGGGCAAGTCTAGACGTTAGGGAGCAAGAAAGGTAGATAAAGAGAAAGTGTCCAGGGTTTGGCACGCGAGAGTGACCGTTTCTCATCGTCGACCGGCCTCGCGCACCTCTAACTCGCGCAAGGCCTCGGTCAGGCTCGGCAGCCGGACGTGGCGACCGTCCGGTCCTTTTTGCGAAGCATCGCCGCTGGCGTCGGGTGGGGCAAGCCACATGGACGGCAGCGGGGTCGATCGGTGTGGTTCAGTCGCTATGTTGCGAGGCTTCGTCGGCGAGCCAAATGTAAAGGTCCGCTCGACACCCGTGAACGGTGCCGGCCGTCCAGCACGTTTTCGCGGCGAACGCTGCGTTGAGGACATCGTGCCCTCCGAGAGGGCGTATGATGCGGCCTGGCCGTAGTCGCCGCTTGAGCCAGGCGAGGCCGTCGGAGTCCGCGAGACAGAGCAATCCTTGTGAAGGGCCGGCATCGTCGTCGTCGTCGACGCAAGGTTGGAGATGGGGTCCGAAAAACGTCGGTCAAGTTCTGGCGGCTTTGCTCCGTCGCTGACGACAGAGTGCGAGTTCTGTCGCCAAACGGTTGGTCGTGCCCGAGCTCTTGGTGTCGCGTCGAGATACCGCTCGTAGTCTGACGAGTCGGACCGGCCATGCGACGCCGCGGCCCGGCGGTCAACAGGCGTCGAGCTCCGGCGGGGCTCTTGCGGGTTGGACGCCGTCGGACCCGATGGCGGGAATGGGTTGTGCGAGAGCGAGCCGGCACGGCGCCGCTTCGGCTCACGCTCGGCCTGGTCGAATGACGCTGGTCGATTCCTTGCACCAAGAGCGGCCGGATTTGATAGAGTAAAAGAGCCACGGTCCAACGAGCGAGAGCCGACAGTGTCCGTCATGGGTGGCGAGCCAAGATCCCGCGAGCTGCCACTGCCCTGCCTGCTCCGTGATGAGCTGCTGGGCGGGGACTCGACGAGGCCGATGGAAGGAGTCGTCAGGGCGGTCGTCGGACCGTGGCTCTCCAGGTTGCTGAGCGAGCTCCTGGCTGAGCCGCCGTCGTGGCCGACGGACGAGAGGGAATCGGTCCTCGACGAGGCCGAATGAATCTCGCGCTGATGATGTTGAACGATCTGCTGAGGTGGGTACCACGCCTGACTGAGCGGCGGCGAGGACGCGAGCCGATCATCTGGAAAGCCATGCCTGGCACTCGGATCGCTGTCGATGCGGGACTGAGCTGTGTGGCCCGGGAAGCGTCGCTGCTGGACGTGTTCGAATGAGGGAAGACCTGTCATCCGGAGGGAGTTCTCGCGTTCGCTAGCACGAGCGCTCTCAAATGAGTGCGGCATCGGACTGCTGCTTGGATCACTGCCAAAGATTGATCACGGGTCAGCACGAGCTGGATTAGACCTCGCTGGACGTAGGCAAGAACGCACGGAGATCCGCCGAAGCGGCCATCGCCAGCAAGTCTGTCTCGCGACGTAATGCGCTGCCGTGGTTGTCTAACAGAAGTTGGCCAGGCGTCAATAATATATACGATAAGGAGCCGCAGAACCTTTTTCGACAACGCACTCTGCTGCAGACGATCCGTACAAGAGACCTGGAACGTCGGGCGGGGACGATCGCTCCTCGTAGTAGCTTGTGTGCGAGCTCTGCGGGGTCGATGCGACCTGTGAGCCGGCGTAGGACAATCGCGGTCGTCGATCCGGCGGAGGAGGATAGAGCAAGGCTAACTGGGGCTCGCTCGCCGCCGAGACGAAGAGGATAGGCTCATCACCGACTGCCCGGCGGGGCGCGACTTGGCGGTAGAAGGTTACGCCCGAATGGTTGGGCTCGCCCGCCGGCAACGATGAGTCTGCGATTCGAACGCCCGGCGAGCCAGCGCGTTCGTCACCCTCAGCGCCGGCTCGCTTGCGTTTCCGCTGCTGCCGGTCATCTCCCGACCAACCGACAGCTTGCGGGGCGCCCTGGCTCGTATAGTCATCTGGCGAGTATATCGGGGCCGGCTTACGGACCCAGCTACCGCCGGCGGAGACAGACAGCGCCTGACCCGCCGATGCGTGCAGGTAGGGGTCTGGAGACGGATCTGATGCGTTGCGAGGGTAGGGTGAGGGCGTGCGAATACCGCCGGACTGGGCTACCGAAGCGACGGCCGGATCTGACCGCGTCCGAGGACTCGCCGGAGCTCGTCGCCGTCGTGTCTGAGGCAGCTGAGGGAAAAAGGACGTCCAGGGATCGCCAGAGATGGGCGTCGGCTGCTGTGGCTGCTGGGGAATTGCCGTTGGCGGTGGGGTGGGTGGTCGGGCGCCAAGCGTGGCTGACGGATGGGATGGGCTCGGATTGAGCAGACCGGCAAGGCCAATCGGGCGCTGGTGCGGCGAAGGGGTTGGCCGGCCTGCAGACCGCGGGCCTCGTGGCGGGGGAGCCGGAGGCTGAACGAGCGAACAGACAGAGTCCATGGGAGGGGGGATTGCCCGGAAGCGGCGGCGGCGATGCTTGAGAAGAACGTCGTGGGCGACGAGATGATGGATCCGGAGGGAGATGAGAGCGGCTTTGCTGGTAGAGCGAAGGGCTAGCGACGAAAGGTCACTGTAGCTGGAAGGGGTCTGGGTGAGATCAAGTCGGCGAGCGATGTTGAGTTCTCCCAGAAGGAGGCGGCGGTATGAAGGAGGGAAGGAGGAGGCGAACCGACGGGAGAAGTGACACGAGACGAGGACGGGGGGGGGCGGTCAGGAGAGAACCTGCCAGTGAGCTCGGTGTGCCTGAACTCGATGGTAAGGGAAGGATCTTGGTGAGGAAAAGCAGGGTCTGGCAGGATCGGCCGAGAAAGAGAGTGTCTCCCAGCGTCAGCCGCTGAGGAGCGGTCAGCACACCCCCTCACCCTCTGCACATGGCCGGAGATGCGAGGCAAGGGCAGGGAGCTGCCTGAACGGGTGAAGCCGGCGAGGTCGACCTCAGTGGCGGCGGTCTCGCCGGCCGGGTCTTCCCAAGCTCGGCCCGCTGATCTGGGTCGCGCGAGCCGGCTGAGTGCCTTGCGGATAGCGATCGAGGGCGGAGCCGAAGCCGGACACTCCTTGCCTGCTGGTTGTCGTCAGGCTCGAGGACGCGCCTAGAGGGAGGCGCTCGTCCGGCGGAGGTGATCCGCGGAGGGAGGAGCCTCAAGTGAGACGCGCCGCGCACCCTGCCGCCCCCAACTTTATTCCGCGCCGCCTCAGGAATCTGAGCGCCTCCGTTGCCATCACCCTTGCGATGCCTGAATCGGCAGCAGCAGCGAGAGCGCAGGCTGACTGACGAACGTGCCGCCCAAGGCATCAGGTCAAAAGAGCGAGCGTCGACAGGTCGAGTCCTCGGAGCCTGGGAACTCGCCGCTTGACACGCCGACCCGGCCGACGGCGGTTTGTCAGACTCGATCAACCTCCGACGCCGACCTGTTCTCCGAC
Source organism: Cystofilobasidium macerans (assembly GCA_014825765.1). NCBI lineage: Eukaryota > Fungi > Basidiomycota > Tremellomycetes > Cystofilobasidiales > Cystofilobasidiaceae > Cystofilobasidium > Cystofilobasidium macerans. The sequence goes on along the minus strand of MVAP01000011.1, from coordinate 189,745 downwards.
AGATGACCGGTCGGCCATCAATCTTGCCCCGTCGATGTGCGACCCTCGGAGGGCTTGGCCTCGTCCGTCGGGAGCTTGGTAGCAGAGGAGGACGGATCATCAATCCTCGCACTCTCTCCAAAGCGCACAACAGCCGTGGCGGGGCAACGAGCAGGCGGCCACTCGGTCGGGAGCTCGGGCCGTCGTCGCAACGGCCCGACAACATATGGGACATGCGACCTTCGTACCATCCCTCCCTCCTGCTGTATTTAGCTAACCAAGCGGCTGCGCAAGCCTATGAGTTTGAGTGCTGACTTAGTATGTCCGACCTGCGAGCAGAGTAGACGCGTCGAATGCAGGTCGGCCTGTCGGCGAAAGGGACATCGGCCCGAGCCGCCAGCGTCCTTGTGGAGCTCCGCCGGCGGCGAACCCTCCCCCCCACCTACGGGTGCTGAGGCGCTAAGGCTGCGAGACGGGAGCTCGGAGAGAGCGCGAGAGCAAAGGGCGAGTCAGGGGAGGGATGAGCTTCAGATGTAAACGCCCACCCCAGCTCGCAATCAGCAAGCAAGCATGTCCGCCCCCGCCATACCCATTGACCCGAGCATCATCGGCAGCCTTGGCAAGCACGACTCGTCGGCTGCCACAGCCGCCTCGCTCCAAGACGACTCTGCCCTCGCAGACGACAGCAGCGACGACGACGACGACCAGGTCCCGGCTGTCGTCTCGGCCATTCCAAGACGCTTCTCGCGGCGCCAGTCTCGTGGCGCGACGGGAACTGAGGTCCGCCGGCTAAGTAGCACTCGGCGTGATGGCAGTGACTCGGCCGGCCGGACGCCCCGGTCCGGCTCGTTCACTACCGGCGGTGAAGGCGAGCCTCGCCAGCGTAAGTGGTCGAGCGGGGTCGACAGTCTGCGGCCGACCAATGCTTTCCACATCGACAGCCCGGTTCTCGCCAACGGCGGCTCGACCTCTCCGGCGACGGGAGGCGGCAGCGGAGACCTCGCCGAGAAGAGTGCGGCCGCCTCGGCCTCAACCACAACGCTGCGCAAGGCCTCGCAGTCGCAGCACGACCTCGGTACGACGCCGACGTTGCTTCGCCGGCCTTCGCACTCGCACGGCGGGACCTCCGCTGTCGACGGCCGCTCTTCGGTCGCCGAGTTTGAGATCCAGGAGCCGCCGTCAACCGACACGCCTGGGCGCGACACGGGCTCGCTCAAGCAACTCCGGGCCAAGCTCGTTCTCGGGACGATCTGCGTCGCCCAGCTTCTCGACAATGTCTCGATGACGTCGGTCAACATGGCTCTCCCGGCGATCGCAGAAGAGCTCAACATCTCGCAGGCCGACCAGGCGTGGCTGATCTCGTCTTACACGTACGTCCTCGCTAGGCAAGCCGTCGCAGCCTAGACCGTAAAGCCCTGACGAGTAGCCCCGGAGTCGTACTACAGGCTCGCCTTCGGATCTTTCCTCCTTCTCGCCGGCGTCCTGGCTGATCGCTACGGCAAGAAGCTGCTGTCCGTCCTTCTCTCTGGTCTGAAACCCTCGCAAGTGCACTGGCTGACCTCTGCGACGCTTACATCCGACAGCTTCATCGGCGGTTAGTACTGAGCCTCCTCTTCCTTTCTCACGCCCTCGTCTGACCGTCTCTTCATATGCATTAGGCCTCATCTGGCTTTCGATCTGGGTCCTCGCCTGCGGCTTTTCGCAGACACTCATCCAGTTCTGCATCTTCCGCGCACTGCAAGGCCTCGGGGCGGCTTGCACCGTCCCTTCGGCTGTCGGCATCCTAACGAGCTACTTTACGGGTCGAGAACGTAATCTCTGCTTGACTATCTTTGGCAGTGCCGGCGCGCTCGGCTTTGTCGTTGGCGTGCGCATCTTGTCTTCTCCCTTGGTTTCGATTGCCGTCCGAGGCTAATTTCCCCAGCTTGTGCTCTACAGCTGATCTATGGAGGCGTGCTTACGGACGTTCTCTCTTGGCGCTGGGTCTTCTGGCTGAGCACACCCATTGGTATGCACACTTTATTCTTGGCAAGCCTACGTTTGAATTCCGACTGACGGTTATTGTTACTCCTAGGCGCTGCGACCGCGGTCGCGGCTTACTTTGTGCTGCCTAATCCGAAGCCGCCGGCAAACGAGTGCGTCGATCTGAGACAAGCGCTTGGAGGAAGTCTATGGCTGATCACGTACTTGTATTACTCTCCTTACTGTAGGCGCAGGAAGTCACTTGACTTCATTGGCGCAGGGACTGCGACGACAGCTCTGATCCTCCTCACCTTCGTCCTGACCTCGGGCGAAGCCAGCGGCTGGGGAACGAGCTACGTTGTTGCTCTACTTGTCGTTGCCGTCGTGCTTCTCGCGGCCTTCCCACTCGTCGAGAAGTACGTCAAGGACCCGATCCTGCCCAACTACCTCTGGAAGCAGCGCGGCTTCGCGGCAACCTGGGTCTGCGGCTTTCTCGTTTACTGCTGGTGGCAGACGTTCGTGCTCTACTGCACCTACATCTCTCAAGTGCGTCATCCGATCGTCGTCGATGGGCTCAGTTGAGCCCCTCTGATGTCTTCCTCTCCGCCCTCTTCAACCTCGCCAGGACATTCTTCACCTCTCGGCTCTACGAACGTCTCTCCAATTCATTCCGCTCGGGGTTGCCGGCGCCATCACCTCGTGGGGCGTCGGCATCGGCGTCAACTACGTTAAGATCCGGACGCTCGTCTTGATTGGTCTTGCGTTGTCGTTCATCTCGGTCATACCTGTCGCAGTCATGAAGGTTGAGCACGGCTTCTGGGGCACCGTGTTCCCGGGCACAATGATTGGCGGTGCGTCGTCTACCCATTCTGGCCTTGGTGACCGTTGCAATCGACTGACTTCGATCTCGCTGCTAGTTATCGGCATCTCGATCGTCTACAATGCCATCTCGGTCGCTCTGATGGCGTCGGTCCCGCCAGAGGCACGTAGTCTGGCTGGCGGCCTGATCAACACGGCTTTCCAAGTGCGACCCCTTCTTTGTGATGCTGCTGGATTCGGACGATTGGACTGACGCATCACTCCCCCTGCACTTGGGTAGATCGGTGCTGGCTGCGGCGTCGCCATCGCCGCCGCCGTTGTCACGGGCGTCGAGGACAGGCTGACGGGCGAGCACGACGCAGTCTTGCTTAGCGGTTACAAGGCTGGGCTCTGGACGACAGCAGGCGTTAGTACAAAGATCAGTCCAATCGTTCACGCCGCCATGCTGACGCTTGGTTCTTTGTCAGTTCTGCGGCGCCGCTTTCATCCTTGCTGCGTTCGGCGTCAAGGGTACGTGCGACGACGAGGAAGGAACCAAGACGTCCGACTGCTGACCCCATCCTCTCTTCGCAGGCGGCGTTGTTGAGGTCGGCCAAGTTCACTGAGCTTTGCGCAGCTTTCCTTGCTCATGACTATGCGTCTTCCAAATGTCGGAACCGGAAGGGGTGTATAACCTATATCCATCTCTCCTTTCTATCTTCTCCCTCTTATCCTCCCGTCCTCTGTCTCTACCAGTTCCTGTCCGATGGTGCGAGTAGTCGTAGATCAAACAAAATCAGGCCGCGCCGCCATATTTCTGCGCCGCCATCGATTTGAACATCTCCATCGTGGCTGTGAGGTGCGACGGACTGTCAGCTTCTGCCTAGTTGAGGCGAGGATCAGCAGGACTGGCTCACCGTTATTTCGCTGAGCCATCGCGCTCGTCTGGGCGCCAAGGGCCTGCTTTCGGGCCTCGGTCTCCTGTTTGCGCCGCTCCTCGTTCCGGGCGGCATTGCGGTCTCGTGCGGCGATTCTGTAGAGTGTGCGACAAAATTTAAGCGAGAGGAGAGTGAGCTGGATTGAAAGGAGTCAACAGCGCACCTGGCCTGGAACTCGTTCGTCGGCCCACCAAGAAGCGACCCCTCGTCGAGCTCGAGCCCGCCCGGACTCCGATCCCGCATCTGCCGGTTGCTCGCGTTGATCTCTTTGCGCTTTTCGAGCCGGCCCTCGCGCCCGCCCGAGCGGCCCTCCTTCTCTTCCTCGCGTGCCCGCCGGCGCTCGGCCTTCTCTTCTTCACGCGAGCGCTCGTGCCGGCTCTCACGGTCGAATGTCCGATCCGCCTCGTTCGGTCGCTGAGCACCCATAACGGACGGGCCCATTGACGGGCCCATTGACGGACCCATGGCCGGGCCAACCCGAGGACGCGAGGATGATGGACCGCTGGCCTCGGCAATGGCCGCCGGATTGGCTGCGTTGGTCATCGAATCGACGGCGGCGCGAGCCGAGTCGAGCGCCCGACTATCAACACGGACGCCGTTCTTGGCGAAGGCCCACTTGTAAGACGTCTGCGAAGACGATGGTCGGGAAGACGATGTCAAGGGCGCGTAGTAGGTGCCTGTGGGTTGCGATCTGTTACGTTAGTTGGAGAAGGAGTCCTGAGTGCGGCCGATCAGCGGACGTACGCGAGAGTTTGCCCCTGTTCCAGTGTTTTACGAACTTGCGGAAGTAGTGTCGGGCATCGTCGCCGAGCAGCTGGTCGAGATACTGCAACGGTGAGGGAAGTGAAGTCAGGCGCCTGGCAGGAGGCACGTCCGATTAACCACCGGTCCTGACCTTGCCCTTCTCCTCCTTCAGCCACAGGCGAAACTCGGCGCTTTTCAGGCTGCATAAGGAGCGCTGCGTTCATCAGCAGCTAGTCAAGGGAGCCCTTCAAAAGTACGAACAAGTAGTCATCCTCGCTGATCTCGTCGACCCCAAACTCGCGCTGGAGGTCGACCTCGTCCCGGCGGGGCGAGCGGCTCCGCGAGCGATGCCGGCGGTCGTCGCGGTCGCGACGATCCCTGTCTTTGCGATGGGAGGACGAACGATCCTTGTCTCGGCGGGGAGAGCGCGAACGGTCCGACATACTGCAGAAAGGTAGCCGGTGTCGATGACGATGAGGTTGACCAGGAAGTGGCGGCGGCGAAGCTCATTTGGCTCGCTCGTGCCGCCCGCTCTGCGCGAGGGACGCGACGGCACCCGTACCGCTGCCCTCTCTGACGACGACTCCCTCCGCTAGCCTCTCCTCCCTCGTCTGTGAAATCGTAAGCCCTTGTCGAGCCCTCGAGTGGCTTCTACATTGCCATGGCACGCGGTCACAAGTCAACCAAGATCCCAGGCGTCCGTCTCAGGCCGGCCCCGGCTCAGGACAGCTCGCGTGCTGACGCGCAGGCGGCGAGCTCGAGCAAGAGGAAGCGACCAGGCGGTGCGTGGCCTCAGCTCGTAGTGGCATGTTTAACGGCTCGAGTGGGAATATAAAACTGATCAGAATGTCCTATCTACGCTTTAAGACGATGAGGCGGACGACGGCGAAGAGGTCGGCGTCGAGGCTATGAACGCAGTCTCGCGTCCCTTCAAGGGCGCGGTAGTCTGCTTCACCGGCGTCCAGGACAAGGTCGGTCATCCGACATCGATCGCAGTCTGACCTCGAGCTCTGGAGTATGCCGCTGACGATCTCATGTCGACTCTGCTCCCTCAGCCGGCTCTCGCGGCGATGGCCAAGGAGCTCGGCGCGATCGTCGAGTCGAACCTGACTGACACCGCGACGCACCTCGTCGCGTCCGACTTCGCGTCAGAGAAATATAAGGTGCGCCACCGACTCGCAAGCGACCTCTACGGTCTTCTAAGCCATCTTCACGATATTGAGACTTCCTTTACCGCTTGTCAGGTCGCGCTCGAGCTCGGCTTTGAGATCGTCGACGACGACTGGATTCGCGCGAGCCACCTGGTCTGGCGTGATGGCGGCGAGGTCTCGCTCAAAGAGGTTCGTCTGCCATTGGCGTCTTGAACGATTGAAGAGCGCAGCAGACTTGCTGACTTCATGCACATGTCGTAACAGTCGGTCGAGGGCCATCATTTGCCGATCTTCCAGGGCCTGCGCTTCTGCATGTCCGGCTTCGAGCTAGGTGCGCAGCAGCCTCAGGCGACCTCGCTTTGAAGCTTCGCGCGTTCTGACTCATGAAGCCTTCATCTACAGGCGAAAGGCGCTCGAGACTTATCAAGGGGATCGAGGCGCAGGGAGGCTACATCTCGCGGACGCTCGACCGGACCTGTACGCATCTTGTCACGCTGACAGACTCTAGCGACAAAGTGACGTGCGTACGGGCTCCGCGAGAGACGTTTCGTTTGCGGCAGACATACTGATCAATCGTACACGCTCTGACAGCTGGGCACAGAGTGCAAATCAGGAGCTGACGATGGCCATCGTCTCCAACAAGCCCCTGCGGACGGTCCGCTACGTTGAGAAGGTTATGTCGGCCGATGGCAAGGGCATGCGCGAAGTCGAGCGCGAGCGCGATCAGACCGATATTCATATTGTCTGGGAGGAGTGGGTGCTTGATTGTCTCGAGGCTCGCGGGCGGTGGCGCGAAGAGGGTTACACTATCGACGTCCCGCGCGACAAGATCAAGCGCCAGGTTATCAAAAGTCAGGGCCGATGCTTGACGCTGCACTCACTCCCTGCTCCAATCTGGCTGACTTGCATGAACTTGTCACAGAGCTCGAGCCCAGTCGCACCCTGCGCGCCCTTGATTCGACGATCGGCCTGCCTATCGAAACCTCGTTTGGCGACCCCGACGCCAGCCTGCGCAAGGCGATTCCTTCACCGCTGCGCCGGATGCCGACCGAAATTTCGATGGCGTCCAGTGCGACGGTGACGACAGCTGCCGGAGACGACGCAGAGCCGGCCATCCTCAAAAGGCTGCGGCGATCGACCTCTTCTTTCGACACTGGCCGGAGCGCGGCCGTTGAGGTGGACGGGCATGAGGTTCTCCTGAACGAGATTCTTGACGGCGTTGACCTCCCGCTTTCGCAGGCAAGCGCACGAGGCAAAAGCAGAATGAGGGCTGTTGAGACGCTCGATGACGGTCCTGCGGACGATATGCCCGATTCGCGGGCCGCTTCGCTGCAGCGCCGATCATCAGCAGGCTCGTCCACTACCGTGACGACTGCGACCAGCGCTGCGACGGCTGTCGCCCGGTCCAAGAACGGCGTTGCTTCCATCTCGCGGTCTACTTCCTTTTCTGCACGACAGCCGAATTTGCCTAAGAACCTGTCTGCCAGCTCGCTGCATCCCTCCTCGCTCCTTGGGTATGTGCCGTCGCCAATTCTGGAAGAAGCCAAACCACGGTCGTCAGAAGGGTCGTCGTTACCGCGTGAAAAGGGCGGCCAGCCGTTCGCAGGCCTTCGGTTTCTTAACCGATGTGGTAAAGGGCGGACGAAGCGGGAGGTTGCCGGCGCAGTCCAGTATCTGGGCGGCTCGATCCTCGGCGATGACCCACGCACGTGGGCTGGAGGTGCCGATTATATCGTCTGCAAGTTCAGGGCGTGAGTCGCCTCGTCGTCTGATTTGGCGCCGTCCTCTGCAAATTGACGACTCTCTCGTGACCCAGCGGACGCCCTCAGCCCGTCCCGCAGCTCGCCAATTGGTCAACAACCAAAATCGTTTCGCAGCATTGGGTCGAGAATTGTTATCGGGCCGACGCACTACTCGATGTCGATTCGAGCGTCGTACACCGGCCGCTTGAGATCCGTCTGCCGGTTCCTGGCGCGTCTAGTGTCCGCCTGTGTCCAACAAAGCTCGACTTCAACGAGCAAGAGTTCGCGCGTGTCCTGATCGAGGCTTTTGGTGCGTCATTTCTCTCAATCTCCTTCGTACCTCCCGTTGCTGACGACTCTAAGTGTTATCAGGCGGGGAGTTCGTCGGCGGCCTCACACGCAGCGTCACGCACCTCATCTGCTCGCCGAGCGACATCAGCGGCGACAAGTACACTCATGCTGTCAACTGGAACATCCCTGTCCTCGATCCGCGTTGGCTCGCCGAGACGGCCAGGATGGGACGCTTCCCTGAGCTCGACAGCTTTCATCTCGGCGCGTCCAAGGCGAAAGGTGAGTCATTCGTCTCGCCGTTTGGCACACCTTCTTTAATGCTAAGCCATCTTGTGCATCGCAGACTCAATCAACCGCGGCCCTCCAGTGGGTCCCGCGGTGCTTGACAGCCCGCCACTGATGAGCCCCGCTCCCGAGCGGCAAGTGAGGGCTCCAACGAAGGTGGCTCGCGAGTCTCTTGAGCAACCCGCCATAGCATCAGCTGCGATCCGTGCCATCAACGAGGCCGAGCCGGCGCCATCCCTTGTTGCCGAGGCCCGCTCTGAAGCACCGGCTAAAGCTCAGTCTACTTCCCCGGTAAAAGCCGCTGCGCCGACAGCTCTCGCACCAAAGCCCGCGCGCTCCCTCCCGGCACCAGCCCCGGCTGCCGCAACCAGCCCGGATGCCGAAGCTCCGGTCAAGGTGCGATCCCGCACGTCCGACGCGCATACGCCCGTCCCCGCAGCCCGGTCAAAGTCGGATGTCCTACCCAGCCTCGCTGTTGGGCGTTCGGCCAGCGCCAGCAACGATAGCAGGATCTCGCCGCGGCCGCCAGCAATCGCGGCCGACGTGCGAGCCTACATCGATCAGCTTGAGCAAGAGAAACGGCGGGCGTCGCCGGTCGCACTCGCCGCTGCGGCGGGCGCCTTCGACGACCGGCCAACGAAGCGGAAGCGGGTCCTCGGCCGCCAGGGTGTCAGTGTTTGCCGCTCGGAAGATCCGCCTCAGCGGAAGAGAACGCTGACGTGGCTATGACTCTGTGCAGACGACCGTCGGCCCCAACGATTCGCCCTCGACTGGCAGCGGCACGTCGGGCACGACCGCCCAGCCCTCAGGGCCTACCTCGCCAGCCTCGGTCATCGCGCCCCCAATGCCGCCCTCCTCTATCGCGCCACCTAATTCGCCCCCGGCCCACTCGTCCGACTCCTATTCTCATCCGGGGGATGAATCGCAGCCGCTGCGCGTCAACTGGGACGATCCGGATGCTCGCCGAGCCAAGCAGCGGATACTCGACTCGCTCGCTCGAGGCGCTGCGGCTAAGCGGGGCGAGGACGTCGCTTGCATCGGGGCAGAGTACGAAGAGGAGATCCTTCGGGTCGAGCAGGAGCGCGAGAGCGAGCGCCTTGCCCGCGAGCTCGCCGAGCGCGACAAGGAGCGGGGCGAGCGGCGAGCGTCGACCCGGCGATCGAGCGCCCGGGCCTGAACTCCCTATTCTCTGCCCCCTTGTTGACCCTGCTGTCGCGTCTACATCGACCCTTCCGTCCTCGTGTCTCAATTTTGTCAGGGAGGCATCATCTAGACCACCCAGACGTAGCTAAGACCGTCGTCGCCTCCGCTGACGATGGCGCTCTTGCCGTCGCCGCCGCCGCCGACGGCAAACGCGTTGACAACGTCGCGGTGTCCCTGGTGCTCACCAATGAGTGTCCCGTTGCGGACATCCCATGTCTTGAGCGTCGCATCGACCGACGAGGTCGTGATGAGGTATTGCTGCGGGGCCGGATGCAGCTGGAGCGAGGTGATGGCGTTCTGCGAAAGGAAGAGAGGGGGGGGGGGGGGGGGGGTTAGTTAAAAGAGAGGGCAGACGCGCAGCCGATTGGCAGGAATGCGCACCTCCTGGTGGTCGAGTGTCGACCGCAGCCGGCCGGTCGTGACATCCCAAACACAAGCCTTGCCGTCGGTACCGGCCGACACGACGACGCCATTGCCGGCAATGTCGATGAAACGGACGCTCTCAACGCTCTCGCCCTCCTTGTGGCCCTGGAAAGCGGCGACCGTCTCGCCCTTGATCAGGTTGACGACCCGGATCCCGCCCTCACTCCCGCCGACGACGGCCAGGTTAGATGACGGGTGAACCGCAAGCGCTGTGATGCCATTCTCAAGCGCAAATCGGCCATCCTCAGGCCGGAAGGTTTGGAGCGAGGACCCTGTCTTGGGATCCCACTGGATCAGCGTCGAGTCGGCCGAAGACGACAAGAGCTTCTTGCCTGTTCTCGCGAGTGAGGGGTGCAGCCAAAAGAAGAGCGTTGGGTGACATCAGCAATCAGAGGACGCGGGAGGATAGGATAGGCGAATCAGGCTCCATGACAAGGTCCGCCTTTCGCGACGACGAGCGACGGAATGACGCTACGCACCGTCAGGCGTCCACGCGACGGCCGAGACAGTGTCGGTGTGGCCGGCAAAGACCTGCATCGTGTTTCCGGAAGGCACTGGAGGAGTCATGGGGTCGGTCGAGTCCAGGAACGGTCAGACACCGGGCTACTGCGCAAGAGGCTTTCGAAGAAGAGGCGCGCCCGCGCGCCGTCAACCCCGTGCCCGAGAGCCTTCGAAACGCACGTTGCCACATCCAGACGGTCGAGTCGGCGCCACCAGCGACGAGAACGGCGCCCTTGGGGTGCCACGTCATGCACTGCGCAGAACGGAGAGGGAAGAGGGAGGAGGTTTGAGCACGTGAAGGGCGGATGGAAGAAGGGCCCAGGAAAGAGTCACTCACCGAAACCTCATCCGGGCCCTCAAGGCTGGCGAGGAACTCCCATTGGCCGTACGACTCTTTGCCGACGCGCTTCCAGATGCGTACGCGGCCGTCCATGCCTCCCGACGCGACAAACTCGCCGTCTGGGCCTGGATAAGCCAGGGATGCAAGCGGCCAAAGGGGATCAGCTAACCGAGCGTATGAAAGCAACGAAGAAAGATGCAAAGGGATGTCGACAAGGGGCACAGCTCAAAGCAGTAGCAGTACCAGCGATAGCCGGCCCCTTGCGACGAGATCGAGGTGTGGGCGACGATGCTGGACGCACTAAAGCCGACGCAAACGACCGAGTCGGTGTGGCCTGTCAGCTTGGTTACGAGCCGGCCGGTCGAAGTCTCAAACAGGTAGGCGGCATCATCTTCGCCGCCGCTGACGGCGAGCGGAGGTGAGGGGTGGAAGGGGTGAAGAGCGACGTCGAAGACGGACGAGCCGTCCCGGTGGAGGGCGGCGTGCATGACGCTGTTGTCAATGTACTCGCCCTCAGCCTCCTCGCCTCCGCCCTCAACGCCGTTCATGTCGCCATCCGGATCGAAGACGAGCGTGTCACCCTCGACGCGCATGCCGTCGAGCTCACGCAGGCTGTCCATCGCGGAGGAGCCCGCGACGACCTCCCCCTCCTGCGGCTCGTCGTCGTCGTCGTCGTCCGAGTCCATTGGCCGCGAGCCGTCGTCCTCCTCCTCCTCGTAGATCTCGTCGGCGTCGTCCGAATGAATGGAGCCATGGTCGTCGGCCAGCTCGGCGGCGTGAGTGGGCGGCGGCGGAGGTGCAGAGGAAGACATGGCAGGCGAGGTTCGTGGTGTGGGTGTTGTCGGTCAGCAACGGCCCGGGTGGCCCAAGAATCTCCTGCTGCGCGAGGAACCCTGTCAGGATGCATCGACCAAGATCGATGCAGCCTGCCGGCCAGCTCCGACGCGCCTGCCCTCGTCGACGTCGTCGTCGCTCACCTCCTTCTCCTTGTTCTCCCTGCCCTCCAGATATACACGCACATCCTCATCCTGCGCCACCATGGCCTCCGGAGGCTCTCGTCCGTCCTGGCAGACGGCTGAGCTTTCTGAAGAATGGCCCATGTCGTCAACCTCGTCTTCCGCCTCCCCGCCTGCCGCAGCCGCGCGCGCCGCCGACGCGTCGTCGTCGTCGTCCGTCGTCCGTCAACACGCCAACGCCGCCGGCTCAGGTCGCTCGGTCCTTGGCGGCAACGACGATGACGATGACAAAGCTCCAGGGACGTTTCTCGTCCGAACCGATGTGCCCGAGACGCACGTCCTCGAGGGCCCGCTCGCGAGGCTCCGGGCGGGAGCGAACGGCGGCGCCGGACCCAGCAACGGCGGCGGCTCGGGCGCCGACTACTCGCCCGGGTCGAGGGGCCTCTTCTCGCCCCTCCGGCTCGAGAGCATGTTCCAGCCGCCGTCACCGCCGGCGCCGCCATCTTTAGCTTCAACGAGTGCCAGGGCCGACCAGCAGGACGGCAGGCCCCCGCTGCCGCCAAATGACGACGAACGGCGTCTCTCGCTCCCCGAGGTGACCCTAACCCCGCCGCCGCCATCATTCGCCGCTGCTGTTACTACAGAGTCAACGACACCAATCCGGCTTCCGCCGTCGTCATTGCTGGCGACGGCTTGCTCGCCGCCCCCTTCACCGTCCGCGCCGACGCCTTCGCCGATGCCGCGGTCGGCAGCGGCGGCGGCGACCACTCGACCCCCACAGCTTCTTCTGGTCGGCAGCAGCAACAACAGCAGCAATCATCTTCCGAAGCAGCTCGCTCACGCTCCCCAGGTTCCTTCCCGGCTCCAAAAGACGTTTACGCCAGCCGACCTGACGGCCTCGACGATTGACCCCGCGGCGGACGACGACGATGATGATGAGGACGCTGACCAGACGGCGGCAGGCGGCAGCAGAGGAAGGGAGGGCGGTGTCGGTGACGCCGCCACCGCCGACGATGACAACGATGGTGATACCGGGGCCGTCGTCTTCGACCAGCCAGCCAATAGTCTCGACTTCGCAGGCCCGGAGCCGTCAGCCGCGTCGACGCTCGGTCAAAGAGGCGACCAGTCCGCTCGCGAATGGCCGGCGACCTTTGAGTTTGAATGTCGGCCGCCTGTGGCGGTGTCCTCTTCTCCGTCAGAGAGCGTCGCCCATGATTCGTTCGGCTCGTTTGGGCCCTTACCGGTCGCGCACTCGACGCCGGCTGACCGGTCGAGCGCCTCTTCGTCGTCATCGGCAGACATCCGCAGCGGTGCTTTGGGAGCCGGCGGATCTACAGTGAAGACCACGACAACGACGCCAGCGGCGGAAGGGCCGTCGGCGCGCAAACTTCACCTCTTCCGGCCGACGTACGACACGTTCACGCGCGAGTTCATGAGCGCCCTCGTTGATACGATTGAGGAGGGGGGTTCGCCCTCATCGTCATCGTCGTCGGCGTCGACGGCCGACGAGAGTAGTCGGCGGGCACGCGCCGCCGCGACGGGCCGCATCTTCTCGGACCGCGACGTTGCCGTCGACTTTCGCGATGCCAAGCGCATTCGCCTCACGTCGGCCGCCACTAGCAGCAATAGCGGTCACAACCGCACCCGCACTAGTCCCGGCGGTAGCAATGGCGGCCGGGTCGCTTCTGGCTCCTTAAAGACATCAACAACCGCCTCGTCGTCGTTCGGACGCCTGCGGCGGTCCAAGGCTTCGGCCTTTGAAGCCTCAACAGGGACGAATGGCGGTCACGGCGGCGGCGGGAGGCGGCTCGCTGGATCGAGGACGTCGCGCGACTGGGACGGCGAGGCTCGCGAGCTCATGCAACGCGTCCGGAATCTCGGGCGGTCGACGTCGCCCTCTACCACTGCTGCCACCGCCACCACCACCGCAGCCGCCGCCACCTCTTCCGGCTGGCGGCCAACTGGGGCGGCTCTCATCTCCGTCGCTGCCGTCGGTTCGCGCGTGCTGAGCGGGAGCAGCGGAGAAGGCCGTGGTTGGGGGCAGGGGCTCGCGCTCAGCAGCACCGCCGGCAGCGAGACTGGATACGGCGACGACGGCCGGTCTGCAAAGCTCGGCGAGCACCGAAGGATCGGATCAACCAGAGGTCCGTCCTCCTTCCTCGCCGCCTCTTTTCTTACCGCCGAACTTCTTATCGACGCCCCCGCATCTTGTATCTGGCATGCCTGTGCTGACGGTCACTCATCCCCTGCCTCTCTTTTGTCCTTGTCGATCGCGTGGGGTTGCGACTTCTACCCAGAATTCCCCGAGTCGGAAGTGGAGGCGAGCCCGTCCGGATCCGAGATCCAAAACTACCGCCTGCCGACCCATGCGCGCTCTGGAACGGATGCAGCGGTGCCTCACCTATCTGCCGCTTCAGGGCAAACGGTCCCCACGACAAATGCGATTGGCCGTCAGTCGGGCGGAGGTGGCGTCGCCGTTCGGCGGCTGAACACCGATCTCTCGTCGGCGGCCGCCTTGTCAGCTCAACCACGTCCGGTCTCTTTAACGACGAATGGCGATGACAAAGAGAACGCGCCGCCTTCGACGTTGTCCGCCGGCTTGCTCGGCGGACGGCCGACCGCCAGCAGCGGTCAGCCGCCCCGGCGAACTCGCCAGAGCCCGCGCAAACTCCTGCGCAGCTTGAGTGCAGCAGACGAGGTCGAGAAGGAGCTCGGCGTCATCAACGCCAACGACGGAGGCCGGCGGTCACCGGTGCGTCGAATTCTTCGCACATCCGTTTCTTTACGGGTCATTCGTGTTTGTGAGACGCAGGGCTTAGTAAGCTGACGAGGAGAGCCCCCGCTTGAACGTCCACCCCACGCACAGACGAGGTCGCCCTCGAAGACACTGCTGAGCACGCACGCTCCGCCGCCGCCAGCGCCGTCAACAGGCGCCGCCGTCGAGGTCTTGCCGAGGTCCGACCTGAGCCGCTACGTCTCCTCCTCAACCGGCCCGCCGCCGTCAACCTTTGCCAACTCGACCGTCTCGTCCTACACCAAGCACGTCGGTCCGCCGGCCGGCCGATCGATGACAAATGGCGCAGCGCCAACCGGACGACTCACAACCATCCCGTTTGAGCCGAGCTCGGAACCGCTCCGCGTCGGAAAGCTCGAATTTGACCGCGAGCGGTCCAAGTGGGTCAAGGTAGGCCGACCGGACCACGCTCGCGTCGGGAGCTTTGGCTCGAGCGGCCGTGCGAGCGAGGACGACGACCCGTTCAAAGACTTCAACAGCACGATGACGACGAGAAGCGTCGGTGGCACGCGGGGACCATCCGCTGGGGGCAACCTGATCGAGCAGCTCCGGGCGTCATCGACGACGCCGCCTGTCGACGACACTGTTGCCGCCGTTGCGGGGGCTGCCTCCTCCTCTTCCTCAAAGCCCTACGCACGCGATGCGAACAGGAGCCCGAGTCTCCCACGGAGCTTTGAGCGCAGCTTGTCGATCGGCTCTCATGCTGGTGGCGACGGATTTGACATGGACGAGGTTGCGGCTTCGCTTCAGTCGTTTTCGTTCCCCTCGTCGTCGTCGGCCGAGTCGCTTGCGCTCTCGCCTCCGAAGCAACGGCCACCGCCCCTCCAGCATCATAATTCGGCGCCACTTCCGGCCGTCGCATCAACTCCTCTCCCCGCAACGCAGCATCAGCGACAACGAACGCGAGTCGCTTCGACCGGCGGCCTCCGGCCGTGTCTGACGCCCGTCTCCGTCCTCAAAAAGCGCTCGCCCGGCGTCGGCTTCCGCGGTGGTCACGAAGCGGCTGAGACGCCCGGATCGACCGTGCACCGCCGGAGCGTCAGCTTCTCCGACGGCAAGAAGGCCGGAAAGATTGACCTTCAGGTGACCCGGATCGAATTCTCGCTTGCGGCAGGTGACGGTAGCGGCGGGGCACGTCGGACCAAGACGGCCGATCTGGACCTAGCGGCTGACCGGAGTAGTCAGCCCTCGGCCAGAGCAGTCCGGATCCAGAGTATGCTTGACGGACTTGGCGACGATGAGGTCACAGAGTCGATGGCCAGTGCGTCTTCAGCTCCTCTCTCTGTCTCCTCCCCCCCCCCCCCCCCCCCACGCACCCCGCTCTTCTTCTCTTGCAAATGCCAACTTGACAGTCCCGGCTGAATTTTACATCCTGCTTTCTGCAATGCAGGTCTCGCCGAGCAGACTCCTTCGAAGGGCGGCTCGACCCTACGACACTACAAGCCGCGCGACCCGCCCCGAGCGGCAGCCGTCGCCACGAACGCGGTCGAGACCGACGATGAGACCGACGACTCGACATTTGCCGGCAATCTGACGGTCCGCTCGCTTGCCGCCGGCCGGTCATTCCACTACGGCGGCCGGCGCGGCAACCCGGGCGATGCCACATTCCTGACTGAGTGCTCATTCGACGGCGTACGCGACCGGCTTGTCGAGATCATCACCGACGTCCATCCTTACGTCGCTTACTGGGAGGAGCTCCGCGAGCTCAACCTCGAAGGCCGACTTGCGGGAAGTGTCGCGCGCCTGAAAGAATTCCTGCCAAAGCTTGTTGTCGTCAACCTGTAAGGCTTCCCAGCGCCGTGCCCGAGCGTATGATCATCCTGACTGACTCGCCCCCCGATCCCTCACTTGACAGCAACCAGAATGATCTCTCCTACCTCAGTGGCCTGCCCACCTCGGTTGAGACGCTTCACGCGGCGCATAACCGGTGCGTCGATAATTCACCCATACGTGTTCTTTCGGACACTGTGAAGCCTGACTGCCGATTTTGATCGTACATGAACAGGCTAAGCGAGCTCACGGCCGTCGCGCATCTGTCCAATCTACGCTTCCTCAACATCGGCTTCAATCAGCTCGAGGCCGTCAATCGTGCGCCCCACGAGTCTTTTCATGAGTTGAGGGTCCCTTGGACTGATAGCACTATCTTCTTTTCTGCTCCACAGAGCTCGACTGCCTGCGCAACCTGACTGAGCTTATCGTCGACTCGAACTCTATCATCGACGTCTCTCCCCTCTTTGGCTTGACGAAGCTCGTCCGCTTCAGTGCCAAGGGCAACGGCATCATCGCACTCGATGTGGCCAAAGCGCAGTGGTGCGTCTCTCGGCTCGGTGACGTGACCTCTTCCGCCGCTGCCGCCGACAACTGACACCCAGTTCTGGTGTCGCCTCAGGCCCCAGCTGCAGTCGCTCGACCTCAGCGACAACAAGCTCACGGAAGTCCGCGGCCTCGAACGGCTCGAGGCGCTAACGAGTCTGACTCTCGGTACGTTGACCGTCGGGCTCAGCGACAAGCTCGCGATTTTAGTGCTGACGTGCCGCTTGAGCTGCAATAGATGATAACCGCCTGCGTCACCTTCAACCGCCGGCGCCGCTCGCGAAGCTCCAGACGCTGAAGGTCAGCAACAACCGGCTCAGGAGGCTCGACCTTCGAGCTTGCTTCCCGCAGCTCCGGACACTCTACGCCGACGGCAACGAGCTCGAGTCGATCAACCCCTCCGGCGGAGCGACTCAATTGCAGACGTTGAGCGCCCGATCGCAAGCCGGAGGCGGGCTCGTCGTCTCCGGTCGTGAGCTTCGGGACGTCAAGCGACTGTTTCTTTCAGGCAACGCCCTCTCGCCCTCGCTCTTTTCCCAGCCGTGCTCGGACCTGGCTTACCTCGAGCTTGCATCGTGCAAGCTGACGAGGCTTCCGACCGAGCTCGCGGCGTTTGCACCGACGCTCAAAAGCCTCAACCTCAATTACAACTACCTTACCGACCTTTCGGCAGTTGCCGACCTCCGCCGGTTGCGTAAGCTGAGCGTCGTTGGCTCCCGGCTCGAAGCGTCGGCACCCGTCGTTCGGCTCCTTCGATCTTTGCCGGCTCTCGAGATGCTTGACCTTCGGTGAGTGTCACCCTGGCCCTCGCTCTCTCCTCCGCTGACTGACATTGACACCTTCCTGTACGCCAGCATGAACCCTTTTACGCTGGCCATGTATCTTCCGCTCATCGTTCCCGGCCTCAAGTCGTCAGCACCCCCTGTCGAGCTCTCCTCCCCCCTGCCGACGACGAAAAGCGCTGGCGGGCCGTCCTCCAAGGCGCTCGGCCCTGCGGCGCCTGCGGCAGCAAGCGCCTCGACAGGGGCGTCCTGGGCCGAGCTCGACGGGGCCTTCCGTCGGGCGCTCCCGGACGAGTGGTACGTCCGTCGGCTGGCCCACAGGGGGCTTGTGATGCGGGCTTGTCCGCGGACGTCGACGATCGACGGCGTCGTCGTCGAGCCGGGCGAGCGGGCCAAGGCCGACGAGCTCCTCACGACGCTGGAGGAGAGGCGACGAGCCCAGTGAGCTGGGTCGCGCCTCATATTTCTCACCCCCTTCCCATTCTGTTCCTCTCTCTGGGCTGTCGTCCTTTGACCTCTTGCTCCTGTTCTGCGATGGCCTCGAAGGGGGAGCTTCGCACTGTATTCGGCCTCTTTCGATTTTCATCCCCATCTTCTCTTCCGATTGTCGCCTGCCCTCCTTCTGCTTTTCATGACTACGAACCGATCCGAGGCAATGTCGCCCGTCACTGCCCATCGTGAGACTTGTGATAAGGGTAGTGCTATTGGCTGACCCGGCTGCTGCTGCTAACCATCGCAACACTCGCGCGCAGCGACCCGTCTCGGAACCGAGCGCGCCGATCCTCGGTTGCCCGGATGCGCCTTTGCAGACGGCAACGTCGAACCTGCACCTCCTGCTCTAGCATCGTTTTTGCGGCTTGTCATAGAAGATGGTCTGTCCGCTCCGCCGCTACTTGCTGAGCTGATCACCGTACCCCCTCAATGGGATAGGCGAGATCGGCGTCTCGCGCCGCGGGATCCGGGACCGGCTGCCGGGACGCGGCTGCCGGGTCGGTCCGAGCAACCATGGCTTAACGACGGAGCCACTACTCCCTCTATCGCTGCTGACGACCACCATCTTCCTCCCCACTCTGCCGCTAGCGAGCATGGCCCGCGCCGACTTTGCTCGTTACGACGCTATCCACGCCCGGCTCTGGGACGTCAGGGACAAACAGGACGGCCCGGTTGCACCCCCGCCCAGTTCGACCACAGCAACGACAACCGGCTCAGCCGGTTCACCCTCCGGTCGCTCGCCCCCCGGCGCTCCTGCGAGCCTTGCGGTCGTCGGCTCTCCAACGGGCATGTGGACGAGCGTACTCGAGCCTCAGGCTCGCCTAACCTTCCTCGCGATGAACGTCCACAGGTGTGTCGCCCACATCTTACGCTCTTTAGTGGCCGGCGTGAGTACGTACTGACGCGGCACACCACCTGCAGGCCATCCTTCCCACCCGAGGCTCACCTCGAGGATCTCGCATCCGACTTTATCCTCTTTGCAGATCACGAACCGTTCCCTCTGACCCTCCCGCCGCCGTCGCCACTGCCCGCACATGCGCCGTCGCTCCCAGAGCCGTACTTCACCAACTTCAACCCTCTGCTCGACTCCTGCCACGCTCACCCACCGCTGCCTCATGGAGTTTGCCCTCGTTCCATGTTTGGTCCGCCAGCGTACTCGTTTGCTTGCGAGTCGGCCGGATTGTACGGGCCGCCCTTTGACTCGGCACTCGCCTTATACGACCCGTTTTCTTCGGAGTCGGCGGCTCCCAAGCCGAGCGCCATAATAAAGCCCCAGCTCGGCCGCCATCTTACTATCCTGCCGCCAATTTCTCTTTCTGGGCTCCAGCCGGCCCGACCCTCCTCGAGCTGGCCGCCATACGCATACAATGACAAGCATGGACAGCCAGCCCCGCCGATCCGCCGGCCGGCGTACGACGCGTGCCTCCTCCCCTCAATTAAGCCTTCGCCGCTCAATTCGTCGTTGGCGGCTCAATCAAGGACGAGAGGCACCCTCCTCCGCTCACCGCCCGGTCTCCAAAAGCCGAGCCGTCTCTGGTCCCCCGTCTCGCCCGAATTTTCGCCGACAGCGGTCGCTGAACCAGAGGACCAAACGCCCGATGACGAGGGCGTCTGGCCTTTTCCACCTCTACCGCCGGACACGAGCTGGCCGACGCCGACGTCTGAGCCTGGAAGGACACCCTGGCCAAACGCTCTCGGCTTGTCCTTTGGCTGGCCGACTGATGGGTGCCCGCCGACCAACAGCAAGCCGCGGACGCAGCTCGGACCTGGCGTCGACTTGATGGCGCAAGTCCTCGATGCGTCGGGCGCCATAGAGCCGAAGTGAGTTTGCGAGAGGGTCACACTGATACACCTTTTCGTTTGTGAACTTGACTTTCCGACACTTGTGGCTTCAGATCGAGCTCGTCCTCGCCATCGCCAAATTCACTGGCACTCCCGTCACAGACCGAAGTAGATGACACTGCTTCGGCTGTGGTCGGCACCAGGACGACGACCAGCGACGAGGCTCTGGCGCAGTCATACGCCCAGGTACTTGGTACTGGCCCTCGGCGCTGGAGTCGAACGGCCCTCCCGACCCAGCTCGGCGGTAGCGTCGGCGGTGGGCCGATCGCAACTGATCGTCCAACGTCAGCTTTGCGGCTCGACACGACATCCGACTCGTCTACGGCTGCCGAGGAAGCTTGCCGCCAGAAGCCATACTCTAATTCACCGCCGCCGCCGTTAGTAGAAGGCCTCACTGCCCCCAGCGGCCGGGTCATCGCATACACCCCACCAGGTCGCCGGCCGCCGTCGAACGAACCCACTCGCTCCTGTCAAAGCGAGCGGACGGACAGCGACATCTTAATGTCATCGTCGCCCGCGGTAAGGGCTAGCCCGAGGGTAGATCCCTCGGCAGCCGTCCCGTCGGCACCGGGTTCCGTCAGCAAGCGCTCAGCAAAGTCCCCTGATGGGAAGGCGCCCGCGTCGGCCTCGCCCTCTCTGCGAGAGACGCGGCCGAAGCGAATCAAATTGACGGCGGCCGTCACCGTAGCCGAAGCCAAGCTGGCACCAGTCTCGCCCGTGCTCCGCAAGTCGACCCTACCCGCATCGGCCGTCACGGCCTTCTCGGTCAGTGCATTCAGTCGATCTTTGGTTGGTTAGGTCAGTACTGACGCGCGAACGGGCCTCCCCCGTGATGCATATAGACCTGGTACGACGCCCATAAGTCGACGCCCTACCCCTCGGCCGATGAGAAGAAGGGCTGGGTCAAAGACTTCGAGGTGACGCGCACCCAGGTCGACGGTTGGTTCTCTCAAGACCTCCCGCCCGGACGACCTGCGTTGGAGACACTGACCAAAACCCGCCTCCGCTCCAGATTGGTTCATCAACAAGCGTCGGCGGGCAAAGGTGGGCGCAGCGAGTGCCTCCGGCAGCGTTGACGTCAGCAAGGCCAAAGGGAGCAGCAGCCTGCGGACAGGCCTTCGCCCGCGATGAGCGCCGCCTCAAACGACGGGCTGCCGTGCCCATCGACCCACCCATCACCCGTTACCTTAACCTGCATACACGTCTTTAGTTTTCTCTCTCCATCGTGTCTCCGCCCGCTTCCACATGTTGCTTGTCTGTACCACCCCTCACTCATGCCGTCAGTCCGACCCGTCCTGCCTACCTCCTATGATTACGGCTCGGCATTTCGGTCGTACAAGCTGGGGGCATTCGATTCGACATGCAGGCCAGCGGGGCGAGAATCGGGCGTGAGGAGAACGTCTGGCGGGCGAGCAAGCAATATAACGGAAAGCTAGGTCGACATGGCCGTCGCGCCATTCTTCTTCTCGAGCTCGGCCCTGCGGTTGATAAAACACAAGGGCGCGAGAGAGGGTCAGTCGTTGATCGTCGAGCAACTCCTGAGCTTCACCGCCGCAGCTTGAGACGACGTAGACTGGCACGAGACTGACCGAAGCTGCTTGCTGAAGTCTTCCTCGACGTCGTCGTCGTCCCAGTTGTCCTCCCAGAGGTGCGACGTCGTCGTCGGCGCCGTGTCGGATGCGGCCGCGCCCGACTTTGACGACGCAAGGTGGGCGAGCGACGTCTCGGATGCGCTCCAGTCTGCAGCAGCAGGCGTAGACGTACAAGGGAGTACATTCGGTCAGCCCGCTCGATTATGACTCATGGGCTCACCGAATATAACCAAAACGGGTCCTGAGGCGAGCCGAGCCGAAGCCTGCTCATCTCCGACGTCGCCTCTCCACCCCTCCAACCCCGAGCTTCGACCACAAGAGGTGACAAGCAGCGTTGAAAACGTACCCTGCTCGGCAAACTCCTCAAACTCGTCGTCCTCCTCGAGCGCGCCGAGCTTCGGGACCTCGTCCTTCTTGTCGGCACCGGCCGGGGTGGACGTCGAGGCGGCGGCGATGGAGGCGTCGGCCGTCGGCGTTGGGTTCTGCTTCGTTGGGTTGGACGACATAGCGGGCGGGTCGGTCGGAAGCGAGGGAAAGCAAGGGAGAGAGAGGAAGAAGCAGGCGAGGCAGGAAGATATGGAGGCGGGAGAAGAGGGCAAGTGGCTTGGTCGGCGCGGAGTGAGGGAGGCAAGGTGATGAGGCGGCAGGCTGCGAGCGCGGTCGACGTGGCTTGCGGGTCAGTCGATCGCACCGCTGGCACGACTTAGGGTTGTCCTCGCCCGCACTGCGCTGGGACGATGCGCGCGACGTCAGACCCGTCGAGATGTACCGAGTAGGCTGGCTCCCCTCGATAGACAAGCGACGCTGACGAAATACGAAAGGAAAAGGGGATTGGGATCGCTCAGAACGAAGGAAGGGGTGTGACAAAAGGCAAAGGGCGAAGGAGTGTGACAAGAGACGAAGAGTCGGGCGTGCGAAAAGGGTTGGTAAAAGGGTGGGGGGGAGACGCGAAGGGGCAGGGCAGGGTGACGCCCAACGCAATCCCTTTAAGTGGACGAGGCGGGAGGGGTATGCAGCAGGCGTGTGCGAAAGAAGAGAGGGGGGATTAAGAGGGGCAGGGTTAGTCAAGACGAAGAAGAGGGACATCGAGGAGAGTCGCACGAGACGAGCATCGCCGCCCAGGTCGTGGCGACCAAGGCGGAGAGATTTCGTGCAGGTGGTTGTGCGGATAGAGAGGATCACGAGGGCATGGAGCAGAGAGGAGGGGGGCGCATGCCAAAGGTCACGGCAGGAATAGCTGCCGGCGACGCTGCAAGCGCGATGCAAGGAGTGGGCTGAGGGTCAAGGGGACGGCGGTCGTCCGTCCGTCGGGCGATCTCCGGGTCAGGAGGCCGTTGCCGCTTCTCTAGACAGCCCCAGCGATCTCGATCTTGGCCCACTCGCGGGCAAAGCTCGAGGCTTTGAGGTACTTCTTGTGGGCAAACTTCCGGCAAACGTAGTGGGCGTCAAACTCGGGCGTCGC
The DNA here is from genome assembly GCA_014825765.1 of Cystofilobasidium macerans. Classification (NCBI taxonomy): domain Eukaryota; kingdom Fungi; phylum Basidiomycota; class Tremellomycetes; order Cystofilobasidiales; family Cystofilobasidiaceae; genus Cystofilobasidium; species Cystofilobasidium macerans. Next base: position 167,155 of record MVAP01000011.1, on the reverse strand, counting down.
GAGAGCCTCAATGATGTAGTCGGCGCCCTGCTTCAGCTGGCTCTCGGTAAAGTTTGAGTAGTAAACGAAGCCTTCGTTCTGCAATACAGAGAACGATGCGTCAGTGGCTGCAGAGGCTGAGCGTTGCAGAGCCGATAAGAGCGAGGACGGCGCACCCAGGTCTTGCCAAGCATGCGGTTGGCGAGGTACATGCCGATGGCAGCGACGAGGCTCGGCTTGGCGCGCAGGAAGCGGTGGTCAAGCAGAGTGGCCTCGATGAGGAACTTGGACAGCGTCCGCGTCTGGATATCATAGTCGTCGGCCTTGGAGATGCGCCGAACCCACGAGTATGGCGAGCAATAGGACGAGATGTTGAAGTCGAGCGTCTGAAGAATGATGCGCTCGCCCTTGAGGATCTCCTCGCGCGTGTAGCCGTTCTCGGTCATGTAGACGAACTCGTCGACCGAGGGCGCAAGGATCTCTTCGTACTTGGCCGCGATGAACATGGCAGTGACGCCGACGAGCTGAAGCTTGACGAGCGAGACAACGCGGACTGACAGGAAGCGATCGATAATGTTGACGGCGATCCACAGCGTCTCGGGCAGCATGTGGTACCGCAGGTGGACCTGGAGTAGCCAGTCGACCAGGGTCGTCCGCATCGACCACTCAATTTCGGTCTGCGACTCCATGTAGCGCGGGTTCGGCATGGTCTTGAGCTTCAAGGGAGGGAAGACGCTCAGAAGGTCAGTCGCCGACCGTGGCGTCGAAAAAATCATCCAGGACGGACCTCGAGCACCTCCATGTAGGCAAAGATGTCCTCGGCGTACTCGGCGACCATAGTCGTGTCGTAGAGGTCAAGGTCGTCATCAAAGCCCTGCCGGATGTCGTGCAGTATCGCCTGAGCGTCCTCGAGCTCTTCGGCCTCGAGCCGGGTCCAGTCTTCTGGGTCGTCAATGTCCTCCTCCTCTTCGTCAGTCTCGCTCATCTCGTCTCGGTGCCGGTCCATCATGACCGTCGAGAACGCGGCGTGATCGTTGTCAATGTCGATTTGCATGGCACTCCGAGGCGGGGTCGACTCGCCATCCTCGTCCACCTCCTCGAGAAGCTCAGACTCGATTTTGATGATCGGCTTAGCGACAGCAGCCGCTGCTGGCCGGGAGAGCGGCTGACGTGACGGCTCCTGGATGGCCGAGGCCGAATTCGTCTTGCCAACGACGGTGCGTGGCCGGCCGGCGACGGCGACCGTCGCAGATGCCGAAGACGTCAGCCCCGACGTCTTGGCCAGTTTCGATGGCTCCTTGCCGTTCTTGCCATCAGGCGCTGTTGACTCGACCTGAGGAGTTGATGAAACGTTGAAGATGAAGTGCGGAGGTGCATGGTTGCGCGGGAGGTCAGTCAACATGGCGGGTCAAGCGGAGGAAAAACAATCGGCCAGAGATGAGCATGTTGACCAACTGACCTTCGTCTTGTTGCTAACGTCTCCGAACGCGGCCCGCTTGACGCCGGCAACAGGCTTAGCCCCTCCGGCGAGAAGGGCGTGTGTTTTGCCTCGGGTGACGATGCCGCCTGCCGGGGCCGAGCCGGACGGCTTGCGGGCATGCGCGCCGGCCGGGGCCGCGGCAGCCGAGGCATTCTCGTCTAGGGGCTTGGTCGTGCGGGTGCTAGCCCGGCGAGGGGCGGCGGTCTGGGCGAAGTGGGAGAGAAGGTGAGGCGAAGAGGACGGACGGTTAGCGACGTGTTGGGCGAGCGGCGGCCGACCTGCCACCTCTGCCAACGCGCGAGGCGCAATGACGACGGGCCCGCCTCTCCCCTCCTCGTCGGCCGAAACCACGTAGGAAGGAGGACGTACGCGCTGCATGTCGAGAAGGTTGACCGCGGGACAGGCTAGAGCCGGAGGAGCCTTAGCGGTTCAGGTAAGCCGGAGGGAATCCGTGTTGTCGGAGGCGGGCTTGTCTATGCGGGGAGGCAGGACAAGGAGGGAGGTGTTGTTGTAGGAATCTGCCTCTTGCGAGCTGAGAGGAGGGGAGGGAGAGGAACGGAGAGAGGAAACAAGGAGCGACTGGGACGGACAACCCCTTCAATGAGCGAGAGAAAGGAGACGGTCGGAGGAAGGAGAGGGAGGGCGTTGGTTGATGGCAAGGCAGCAGGCGGCGACGAGTTGAATCTCGGAGGGGCGGGCAACAGGGCGCGCCGCGAAGTCAGTCGCGACTAAAGAAATAAAAGAAAGCTCAGCCAACGCTTCGCCCAACAGTGCAGCAGGACGTACGAGCGCCAAGTCAGGCTGCAGCTGATTGTCAAACTTGTCCGCCGCCTTGTTTTCACTTGAGCTCAAGCTACTGCTTGGGTCCCAGTCCTGTCGACCGCCGTGCCAGAGGGGCTGAAGGCCACCTTGCGAGTCCGTCGCCCGCCGCCGCCGCTGCAGACGCGCAGTCGATCGCTGACCGCCGCCGACCTTGAACTCGACGCTTGCACCCTCTTGTCCAGCTTTCCCTCGCTTCCGTAACCGGTATTAAATCCTTGGTACCAGCGGCAGCCGACGCTGGGTCTTTCTTCTGACTCAGCTTGTCCTTTGCTCGTCTAAGCTGCTTGCGAAGAAAGCAAGCCGAGGCACTCAAAAAACCCAGCAAAACGGCCCTTAGCCGGCACGCAGCGGAAGTTGATCTAAGCCTTCGGCAAGACCTCCCTCTACTGGCAGACACCGCTGCTGACTGTAAAAATCAACCATCGATTTCCTTGGAGACGACGACGCTGTTTTTGTGATACAGTCCAAGCGAGCTTGAGATCCTTTCAGTCCTTGCTCGTATCTATGAAGCAGCTTACTGGCCACACTCTGTGTAAGGGATAAGAGGCTGGCGGTCAGTCGCCTAACACTCGCAGTCGTACAAGCAGCGAAGGGCACGCACTCCAGAAGCAGATGTCGCCGTCAACAACCTCGTACGTCTTGCCCTGCTGGCGGTACTTGCCGGCAGCCTTGACCGCGTTCTCCGAGCCGTACTCGACGAGGTCGCTGCGTATGGCGAGATGACACAATCAGCTGGGCGTCCTCAGGAGTGAAGGTCGAACAGAAGGAGGGGCGTACTCGTAGGCAAAGATCTCGCCGCAGACGAACTGGTCGAAGAGGGGCGAGCGGGGTCATTCATCAGCATCACAAGCGGAATATGGTGAGCAGGTCACGACGCACCTTCTGCTCGAAGTCCGAGTGGATGACTCCGGCCGCGGCAGGGGCCTTGATGCCCTTCTGGACGGTCCACGCCCGAACCTCCTGCGGGCCGCAGGTGAAGTAGCGGATGAGGTTGAGGGCGGCGTAACCGGCGGTCGTGCTGCGGGAAGGGAGCAATGATTTGGTCAGTAGCCGCCCGCTCTGACCGGTCACAGGTTGATCAAACGATGCGACGCACATCTTGCCGAGGCCGGGGGTAAGACCCTTGGCCTTGGCAACCTCGAGGCCAAGCGTCTCGAGCTCGGCGTTCTGCTCCTCGTCCGACAGGGGGACGAGACGCTCCTCGAGCGCGACCGAGAAGGGGATTAGGAGGTCTCCCGGGTTGTGCTCGTCGATCCACGCCTTCATCTTGGGCAGCCACTTGTTCTTCTTGCGAACGTAATCGCGCTCCGAGAGGTTGACAAGGTAGATGACGGGCTTGGCCGTTAGGAGCTGGAGATCGTTGATGACCTCAATCTCCTTGGTTGACCACGTGCCCTTGCGGACGTCCATCTTCTCCTCCGAGATGTACTTCAGGACCTTCTCAACGATGGCCTGCAGCATCGCGGTGGAAGCAGGGTCAGATGATTGCGCCACGGACCAACTGATGCAATAGATTACGCACAGCCTCCTCCTTCTTGGCCTTGTCGGCGAGCGACGTGCCGCCAGCGATCCGGGCGAGCTTGGCCTTCTGAACGAGCGTCTTCTCGACCCAGTCAATGTCCTTGAGCCGGAGCTCGTTCTGGATAATCTCCATGTCGCGGATAGGGTTGACGTCACCCTCGACGTGGATGACCTCGGCGTCGTCGAACGCGCGGACAACCTGGAAGATGCCGTCGACGGCACGGACGTGCGACAGGAACGAGTTTCCGAGACCGGCACCGGTCGAGGCACCGGCGGTGAGACCGGCAATGTCGATGCAGGTCAGGAAGGCGGGGATGACCGACTTGGGCTTGTACATGTCGCACAGCCAGTCGAAGCGCTGATCAGGGACGGGCATGCGGGCCTCCTCGGGGTCACTGAGAAGCGAGAGGAGCAAATGCGGGTCAGAAGAAAGTACCTTCCAGGCGGGCGGTAGGGAGGCAAGGGCTGCGGACGCACATGGTGGCGTAAGGGAAGTTGGCGGCCTTGCCAAGGTCTGTCATGAGGTGTAGAGACGTCTGTCAGCTCAGAAGCTAAGCTCGAAACTCTGCCAAGCGTCATCAGGCGGAAGTTGCGCACCCGACTTGGAGAGGACGTTGCTGCGTTCGGGGCAAGGGCGGCGAACGTCAGCTCAAAAGACTGCATGCCTGAATTGAGCAAATAACACTCACAAGAACGACGACTTGCCGACGTTGGGCAGGCCTGGTGCGAGCAAAAGAATCGCTCTGGTCAGCTCCCAACAGCTCGGCGGATACTCTGTAGGCTCTGTCGGCCTCAGCCGCAGCGCCGGAAGACGTACCAACGATACCCATCTTCAGGCTAGAGGAGCGACAGTGTCGATTAGCCATTTACTCATGCGCTCAAGCAAGCAGGAATAGCTCAGGGTACATACTTGTTGCCGGGGCGGCCGAGCATGACCCTGACGGATTGCCAGAGAACGAGGTCGGGTCAGCCCAGGAGCTTTCGAGGTCGATCGCGCAGGCTGCGAGCTCGAGCAGGCCGCACTTCTTCTCCGGCACGGCGTTCTTTCCCTTGGGAGGCATCTTGGAAGCCTTTTTAGCGAGCGAGGGGAGCGAGGTGGAAAAGCAGCGGGCGGTTGGGCGGGTCGGGAGCTGGAAGAGGACGGCAAGCGTGCTCTGCATAAGGTGGGCGTATGCGGAGCCAGGGGCGCGGGGGGACACTTTTGGACACGGCGCGCCAGGCAGGGGGCAATGCGTCCGGCGCAGGGTGGTGTCCATGAGGCGTTGCAGCAGGGCAGGGCCACTCGCGGTCGGACGTTACATGCCTCGTCAAGTCCATTCTCGCATAGGAAGACGACTTCATGACGCCCAAAGGAGAAGAAGTATAATAGAAAAGAAGAGAAGGAGGCCTGCGGGAAAGATGAGGGCGAGGCTAGCCCAGAGATGAAGGTGTGCTGCCAGTAGAGTTGCAGCCGAAGCGCGCTAGATAAAGGCCGACTCATTCAGAAGTCTTCACGCGACAGGTCTAAGACGGGTCAGCAAACTGACTATGCGAGCCAGTCGAACAGACGTACCTGGTGACGCGGACAGCCTCGGTCTCGCGCGGCTCGAGCTCGATCGAGCGCTGGTAGACCTGCTCCTCGGTCCGGACGGCGTTCTCCTGGAACTGTCGCTCGAGGTAGAGCTGGATCGGCGCTACCCGATTGAGGCTGAAAGGAGACACAGCATTGTCAGCCACGCGCTCATAAGACCGGCTGAGGAGAAGCGGGCCTGCTCACTTATACGGCATCTGCTGGAAGCCTTGTATCTCGCGCATGACGACCGCCGCCTTGGTCCACTTGGCAAAGTTGATGAGTCGCCGGCCACCGTCGCCCGGCAAGAAATTGGGATTGCCATCCTCGATGAAGGTGAAGTAGGTGAGGTAAACGCCTGCAGCAAACGCGAGAGTATCAGCGCCAGTCAGATCGAAGCCAGGGGCAGCGGGGGAGGCGCGCGTGAGACGCACCGAGAAAAGGCACGGCCGGCGGGATGGCGTCCTCGAGCAGGCTCTTGTAATGGGCAAAATTGCGCTCCGAGTCGACGGCGCGCGAGATCATGCCGAGGGTCGCCTGCGACTTGGCGCTCAGCAACTCAAAGGTCCGCTTAAGGCGCGAAACAGACGACGAGTTAATACCGGCGACGATTGCTGCAACACTGCTGAAGTTCTTGAGCACGGTCAAGCATCGCTGCGGAGTTAAAAGGTCACTCAGTGCGGCTTCCCAATGCAAGTAGTCCGTATCAGAGCAGGGACGAACCTCAGCGACCTGGATGAAGAATTTGATGACTGAGGCTCGCGTTTTGGGCTGCGACTCAGCGAGAACTGAGACCTGAACCCAGCGCGAGATCTGATTGCTGAGCCGGATGCCCTGCCGTATGTTGGGCCCGTGCGCCGGATCGGGGCTCGACCACGACTTATGCAGGCATTCGGCGACGGGAATTCGGTTGAATGTCGCCGTCTCGATCAGCGTCAGCTGGCGGGCAACCTCAAGCACGTCAAGATCGCTGATCCGGAGGGTCTTGCGATTCGGCGGCAGAGTAGAGGGTGGCGGCGGGGCGTTGTGGCTGACGGTCATCCTGCGCGACAACTGCCCATCGACGTTGCCGGCAGCCTGTGAGCAAAAAGATATTGTAGGTGAGAACCTGGGATTGACCTCTGCGGGAAACGCAGCTGGAGGGGAACTTACTCTAGTCTCCAGGGCAAGTATGAGCGAGCGCGCTTCGCGCTTCTTGACGTCGTCCGGCAGCCGCTGAGCAAACGCTTGGATGAGCGGCAGGTCGCTTGGGTCGTACTCAACATAGTTCTCGGTGATCCAGGGTTTCAGGATGTTGATGACCCTTGCTCAGGGTAAGCGATTGGGTCAGTCATGACACTCAGCGGCAACATGGATTTGCAGAGGACTCACTTCAACCGAATGGGCAGACGTTTCTCCATTTCCCACCGCCGCAATTCCTCCTCAGTTAAGCCGATTGGGGGATCAATGTAGAAGCGAGCCTCAAGTAGGCGGACGAGCTCCTCTGACGTCGTAAAGCACTTGAACGTCATGAGGAAGCTCTCACGGAATGAATGGGCTGAGTGGGAAAGAAGATCAGCCGGGAATGCGACCTGCATAGTTACAAGCAGGACGCACCGCTGTACTCAGACCGATGCTGCGTCAAGCGCGTGACAAGAGCCTCAATCGAGCCGCCTTTGATCTCGCGCTCTGCGCCCTCGGATCGGCCGTCAGCCATCACGATCTCGTCTTCGTTGACGTCGCCTTCAAGATACCACGGTATGTCGGCCGGCGGAAGTACGACTGCATTGACGCTGTTGACGCCAAGCAGCTTGGAGGCTTTGCCCATGCCCCGGCTAACGTCCGTCGTCACTGACGGGGGTTTGATTGATGCCGTTGAGAGGTCAGCGTGGACGGCGACGATTGCAAAGGAGATGTTAGTTGACGCACAAGAATCGGCACTTTCGCGCCGGCCGCGTAATGCGTTCAACGCATCGATATTACTCTTAGAGCTGATGCCGCTGAGACGCGAGTCGGTGCCGTATCCTGACTCCCATGGCAGCGACGAGCTTGACGAGACGGTTGACATAGCCGAGACTGAGTTTTGGCGGGTGCGACCATTGACCGAGGGCGCGCTGTTAGCAAAGTCGGCGTAGCTGAACTTATCGCGAATCTCCTCGTCCTCCTCCGTCGGCATGTCGTCGCCGACCTCCTCGTCAAGGCCGCGAGCTGCCCTCCGACCGGAACGCAGGCTGAGAAGCTGGCTCCGACGGGAGCCAATTGAGCCCCTGGATCGGGCAGAATTGACGGAGAGGCGAGACGTCGACCGATCATTCGTGCCGCCGGCCGTGCTTGACGCCGGCCTCCGTGCACCGAGCCGACCCTTAACGCCGCCGATATGGCACGCGTGCGCCTGGGCGAGGGAAACCGTGTTTAGCGCCATGAAGGCCTTTACTGAGCTCGGTAGATGCCTCCGGATTGCCGCAAGAACTGGCCCTTCAAGCTCCGGCGAGCCCAGAGCGCAAGCGAGATCACCGAGAGAGCAGGTGAAGGCGTCGAGCGCGAGCTCGAATTGACGAAGGATCTCGTTGGCCGAAGCGACAAGCTTGACGTACGCAGGGCTACTTGCTGGATGCGGTTCCTCGCCGTCGAGGTCGATCGCCATCGCGATGTCGAAGCTTCTAAGGTGGGCGAGGACTGCCTGGACGGCGTCGCACAGCATCTCCGCTGCAGGAGATGGGTCGCCTCCAATCACTGGGACCCCCGTCCTCTCGAGATATTGATCGATCTGCCGCAGAGCCTCTTGTTGCAGCTCCTGTAGGACATCGTCCTCCGCGTCGAGGCCGAATGGTCTGGTGATGATGTCGCGGTCGAGCTCGGACGAAAAGCCGCCTCGGCCGCCGAGCGGTAACGCCACGCCGGCAGAGTCAAGCCAGGCCTCGAGCCGCCTCGGGCGGCGATCGACAATCGTCGAGCTGCCTGCAGACGCAGCAGCTGAATTCCTACCGCGCTCGGCCTCAAGTCCGAACGCGACAACAGTGCGCTCGACATCCTCAGCCGCGGAAACGACACGCCGCTCCGCGTCAGGCCCTTCGTCATTGGTAGCCGCATGCCGGAAAAGTTCGACCGCCCCGATTAGGCCGGTCATGGCTCGTTGAACCTTTGCATGTGAGCGCTTGAGCGACTCTGATGTCGCGGCTGCCGCGGGTGAGGCGCCAAGGACCCCCGAAGCTTGGACAAGAGCGCGCACGGCCGCGAGCACGCTGTCAAGTTCGGCGAGGACTGCCGCTTCCGCTTCGGCAAACTGGCCCTCCTCGAAGTCCATCCCGCCGGCTAATTGACCGAGTGCACTCTTGAGCGCTTTAGCGGCTGTTCGGACCTTCAATGCCAAAACGGGAATGCCGTCGAGCTCGGCCGAGGCAAGGCTCTCCTCGAGCTCCCTGAGCTTGCGTCGATTGTCGTCGCGCGTCGTCCCGGTCGTCGCTGACGAGGTCGATGCTCGTGCCCGCATGGTCGGGTCGGGCTCGAGGTCTGACGTATCGTCATACGGATCGCTGCCCCGACGCGAGAAGTCGAACGTCGCAGCCGCTCCCGGTGCAGGCGACGATGAGCCTGACGTGTCGAAGAAGGGACGTCGTCGCTCGCTGTCCGGCGTGTCGGTCGGTGTTGGTCGGTGCGCTTGCGCGCGGCCGGTCGCTCCGTTGACGTAGCGGATTGCGCCGTCATCGGCAAGGCGTGCTGACCAGCCTGGCGGTAGGCGGTCGTTCACATCAGAGAGGAGCGCAAAGTCACCGACTGCGACGGGCGCCGACGAATCGGCTCGCGAAGACGTTAGCGATGGCCGCCGGTCAGCAAATGTCGTCGAGGTCGTGCCGAGCGTTGTCGTCAGGCCGTCGGCACCCTCGTCACCCGAGCCGTCCATCATCTCGGGCAGGTTTTTGCGCGACTCGCCGGTGTGAGTGTTATGAAAGAAGAGCTGCGTGATGATTGGTGGTCAGCTCATGATACTACTGCGCTAAGGCGCTTGGCTCGACTGACCTCGCCATCAGGGGTCATCTGCGAGTATCAAAGGGAAATGTACATCAGCAGCAGCAGCTCGACAGCTCGATCTTGGATGTCGACGAACCCGAGGGACCCAGTATTGATGAATGTCCACGTCGATGCCATCTGCTGGGGTCGAGCCATAAAGCTCCTGGCTGCCCTGAGGCTTCAACCCCGCCACCCCGGCAGTAGCGGAAGCAGAGCTCGGCCGACTATCGGTCTCGCCGTCGTAGTTGTCGTCGTCGACGCCGCCATGCTCCTCTTCGTCCTCTTCCTCGTCGAGCTGCGCAATCTCGTCGTCTGTTAGAGGAACGACGTAGTTGGATGGCAGCCAACTGAGTGACGAAGTCGACGCGCATGAAGATCAGCTTCCCGTCCGGCGGCCCCTCACAGACGACGTTTCGACTCGTCAGATTGCGCTGGTAAACGCAAAGCGAGCGCAAGACAGACGCACCCTCTACAGCCATCAAAGACGCCGTCCCACCAGCCCGTCTCAAGCTGGTGATAGACTTGAATGAGGTCGCCCGCCCTAAACGACAAGCTCGAGCCGTCGGTCGAGTGAAAGTCGAACAACGCGCGGACGAGCAGGCCATCGATGGTCTGCTGCTGCGATGACGACTCCATCGCGAAGGGGCCCGATAGAGGAGCTCCTGCTCGAGCTGGCGCTGTGGCTAGGGCTGCCTGAGCTGGCGGCTTCGCTGATGAACGATGAGCCTAGCGACGGCGAGGGGGCGAGGGCCAGGCGGCGCGATCGCTAATCGAGCTGCCTTTGCTGCTGCCGGCGGAATGGGCAACACGGCGCAGAACGAGGGAACGGAGGAACTGCAATGGAAGAGATCCATTTGGATTGATGAATCATCGCGCAAAGGTTCGAAGGAGGGGGGAGGACGTCGAGAGGGCAAGCGTCGGTCAGCCGTCGGAAGCTGTGTCAAAGGTAAGGCCCGTGCGGAGGGAAGTCCGGCGGCAGGAGGACCCACTTTATCCGGAAGCTTGAGGATACTTGCAGACGCCGTCAGAGAAGAAGAATGGTTGGGCTTGTGTCGCCGTGGTCGGACCGTCTCGCAAGAGTAGGTGGGATCAACGGGGTGCGGCTGCTCGGAAGGACAAGCAAGGAGAGGGCTCCGGTCACAACGGGTCCGCCGCGCGCGCATATCAACACCGCCGGCCCGTGCGAGAGGACCCCGCAGGGCGCGCAAAAGCCGGCGTGGATCGCTCGCACTGCTCGCCTTCAACGCGGAGCATGTCATCGGCAGCAGCAACGGCAGCTTAGCCGCAGGATCAAACGATGAAGAAACGGTCTAGAGAATGAGAGCGCTTCCACCCTGATGCAAGACCCTTAGATTGCATCGAACTCATACTGGACCCAACGTGAAAGAGGGCGAGCGTGAAGGGCTAGCGACGCTGCGTCGATTTCTCGGGCAGCGTGAGGCCAACTCAGATGGCTGTCATCAGTGTCTCGCCGCCTGTCGCAACCGCCGATTCGTGTCGCGATCCGAAACGTCAGCAGCCCTTTCAGCCTCGAAAGCGCGGCAACTGGGGAGGGCAACAGCCGACGAGATCGAGTCGGAGGAAGGATGAATACAGCTCCGCGTGTGTCTGAGTAAAAGGGAAAGAGCGTGACTGCAGTGGTCGGAAGACGATGAGGAGATCCGCCGACTGTCGCGTGGCTGCGAGAGACGAAGGCGGCAGGCGAAAGGGAGTGACCAGGGAGCGAGGCATGGGACACGGGCGACGAGTGACGAGCGAGCAAAGGGAAACTAGGGCGTGCAAGCACATCCCACTCTAGGCAAAACCAACAAAGAGGGCACCGGCGCCAACAAGGGCGCCGGCGACGGCGAGCGAGCCGGCCGACGCACCGCCAAGCAGGCTAACGCGAGTCGAGCCGCCCGAGGTTCGGTTGGCGGCCGCGCGTGAGGCGGCGACGTACTGAGCCGAGAGCGAGGGTCCCTGAGGCGCATGGCGAGACAGCAAGGGTCAGCACGGCGTATGAGCTGGCGCCGTTGGGTGGATGCACACACAATCTTAGCGGTGTATGCGCCGTAGTCAAACGTCGCTGCGAAGTCACGAGTGTTTCGCTTGTCAGCCTGCGTAGCGGATGGGTGCGGTCGAGGCGTGACGCCTCAAGCTAGACGTGCCACGAGACGTCGGTGGAAAGTATCACGCACTGCCCTCTGCTGGCTGGAACGTGACGGTCGTCGGTGCGAAGCTCGGGGTGAAGGTCGCTGTGCGGACAACCTTCTCGCCGGCAGCGTCGGTCGTTGTGTACTGGAAGCTGCAGGGCAGGGAGTTCTCGCATCGTCAATGTCCGTCTGAAACAATGAACAGACTTGACGGTCAGACGAACACTGTGTTGGGCCGGGAGGACGTGTTCTCCTGGCCAACGACCCGAGGCTGCGTCGTCGTGACCCCAGCGGTCGTCGTTGCCCGCGTGGTCGGCGTCGTCACAGCGGCTGCTCCTCCAGCGCCGGGCTGAACGGTGCTGATGGTGGCGTCTGTGAAGGAAAGTGGATCATGGCTGGTGAGGCAAGCTTCATGGGGGAGGGGAGTGCGGGGCCAAAGGCGACGCACAGGTGACGGCGCCGAGCCGGTTGGTCGTCCGCGAGACGACGATCTGAAGCGACCCAAGCCAGGTCTGTCAGTACGGCCACATCAGATCCCTAGGTCACAGCTCACGCACAGTGTCTCCATCCAAGACGCTGGTCGAGCAGCGTGCGAGAGGGCAATGTCAGTCAGGTCGAGCCAAGCCTATGCGCCGTCACCGCGCGGGGTTGCGCTCAGTGGTACGCGTGAGCCTGCCTCCAAAGGACGCACTCGACAGTCGATGTCAGGAGGACCTGGGCCGAGGCAAGCGAGGCGAGCGAGAGGAGCGCCAGCAGGGGTGTAAAGGAGAGCCGCATGGTTGATTGAGCAAGCGAGGTTGGGTGAGGGCGGACAGGTTGGTCCGGGCGGCGACCAGCGGGGCGTCAGAGGGCGGCGGCGGCCGGCCTCAAGTGCCCCCTTAAATATATTTCCTCCTGCCCCCCCGCCTGGACGCGACTTCCCTCTGCTGAGCCTCGAGCACCTCCTCCTGTCGGCCCGCCTGTCTACTACATTCGCTTGCCCCTGCTCTCGCCGCCTTACACGCCCTCCCACTCCATACACAGCATCGCCATGCACCTTCAGTCCTTCCTACTCTCGATTCTTGCGCTTGCCTCGATGGCTAGTGCTCAGCTGTTCACCAGCGTCCTCCCTGGTCCGTCTGCCTCTGCCGCCGCACACAACCGCATCCTGCCTTGCCCGTCAACCTTTGATGCTGACCGCCGATCGCTGTCGACTCTCTCCTTCCGACAGTCGAAGACGGCAACACGGTTCGTTCCAACCTACCACCTCTGAGCAGCCGGATCTCTTCTGGCTGGCTCGGAAACGCCGGCGCCCGCCTACCGCTTCGCCTGCCGCCGCGTGACTGACGCGCTTCCTTGTCGGTCTTGTGCCCCTGCCCGTCTCGTTCCCGCCCCCGCAGCTCATCGTATCGCGGACGCTCAACGCCGTCGGCATGCTCACCTACATTCCGTGCGTTCCTCATTGAATCAACCCATCTACGAGCGCCCGACCTGGGCCTGAACCCTGCGCGTCTTTTGTTGACCTCCTCAGCGTCTCGACTCTCGGCCTCGGCGGCGCGGCGGTGGCAACAACAACGCCGACGACCACCCGGCGGACGAGTACGACTCGCACAACGGCTCGGTATGTTGTGTGGCTTCCCTCAAAAACTCGGTCGCTCGGGTTGCTGACCCTCGAATCCTTTGCCTTAGCTCGTCGACAACCACCGCCGGTGCGGCTGCCCCGACTCTGACGACCGGCCGGCCAAACGCCGACGGCGTCGCTGTCACGCCCGCCTCCGGAACCCGGCTCTCTTACGAGGAGTTTTCGCTCATGGTGGCCAGTCCGCTCTCGTCGGCCTACTATGCGACCGCCAGCTCGGCAGGTATGTCGCTCACACGCTAGCAAAGGCTAGCCCGCGCCCGCGGTGCTGATCCACCCGTCGGTGTTTTTCCCCGCGCGCGTTCTTCTCCCCGCCCCGTCGTCACGGTCGCTCGCGTCCCTCAGCCGGCCAGCGTGTGCCCTTCTGGTCGACGTCGTCGAGCGTGCTCGTCTCGATCGGCCTCGCGGTTGGTGCCGTCGGTGCTGGAGCTCTCCTCGCTTAGGTGACCCGCGGCCAGCCCGCCCTCCCTCCTCCAGCCCTCATCCTCCCAGCGCTGCTCTCACGCGCAACGTCGCATCGCAACCGCCGCAAGCAAAGCTCTCTCTCTCTCTCTCTATTTTTCTCTCCATCGACTCTTTTGATCACTAGACCCGCATCCAGACGGCTCCTTCTTCTCCTCTTTTGCCCACTCGGTCGCGGTCAAGTCGCCTCCTCTGGCCACGGCCGCCTTTGTTCACCAGGCCCGGGAGCGCAGGCGGTTCAGGACGGCGCTTGACCACCTTCCCATATACCCACTCCGTTTTATCTTTCACCGGCCGCATCACTCTCTGCCCGAAGGCTGGCATGCTCTTCCTTCCGTTTCCTCCTCTGCTCCTCTGCCTCTGCCGGCTTCTGCCCCGAACCCGCGGCGACGCACTATACAGCCTCGCACCTGCCCACGGGTCGCTCTTCTCTCACACACTGTGCCACTAGCCCCATGCCCATTTTGAAAACCTGACTTAGTCGACCTCCGGGCGTAAAGAAAGCTGGGCGCGAGGCGCTCGTCCATCGATCAGCATGTGCTCGTCTTCAAGCGCAGCCGGACCTCTCCGTCTCACCGCCGACAGTGACCATCGCTCACGTCTTGCCGGCTTCCTTCGAGCTCACCCGCACGTCGCACGAGGTCTTGGCTCTCTCCCAGCCAAGCATGTTCTCGACGCTCGGCCTCTTTGGCTCAACCGCCTGCCCGGACGCTCATTGCCAGCGCGTCGGCTGCCCCTTTGGACACGGCGCCAGCAGCTCGGCCGCACCAGGCAATCAAGGGGCGCTCAATGCCCGCAAACTTCTCGGCTTCAGTCCGCTGACGCAGGCCCGGCCTCCAAGTCAGGCAGCAGGGCCGACCGCTACGAAGCGTGCTGTGCCTGAGAGTGATTTGGACACCGCTGGTCAAAAAGAGCAGCGGCAGGTTAAGGCTAAGGCCGACCCTCGGACGAGCTCCTCGTCATCGGCTGGTACAACGCCGGCCTCATCGAGCTCGAGGTCAGCGGTCGACCGGGGGAGCGCGAGCGGAGGAACGTCGTCCATCGCCTCATTGAGGGCGCAGGCAAGAGAGGCCGCCGTCCCAGCGCTGTCGTCAGCAAAGCGCACGGCTTCCGGCGCCTCCTCCTCGGCGTCCCGGACGAACGCCCTCGCCTCGAGCTCGAGGTCGACACTCGACCTGCCGCCCAAGTCGAGTCTACTTCAACGCCCGCCGCCGGCCTTCGGCGTTGCACCCGTTCGGTCTAACCAATCAGGCACCTCCGTCGTTGAGGTCAGGACGAGAACGCAGCCGAAAGTGACAACGACGGTCGTTCGTTCAACGAGTCACTTGATCCCGACAACCGCCCGATCGACCGGCTCCTCCAATCCATCAAGCAGGAACGCTGAGCCCGAGGTCCGTTCGAGACATTCCGGACAGGCGAAGCCAGATCGGCCGCAACCGGACGCGCCGCGCTTAAGCCTGCGGCCGAACGAGACGGTCGTCCCGCTCAAGTCGCGTAACAAGGGGCTTGATGTCCTCTTCAAAGAATTTCTCAAGCTGTACGAGCCGCTCGAGGCGACCGATGGTTGGGAGCTTGTCGGCCTGCTGGCGGGCGAGGATGCTCTCGCGCAGGAAGCTGAGTGCTATGCAAAAGGCGGCAAGACGGGCTACGCCAATGTATGTTACTGCCTCTGTGCACGATGGTCGTGCTGCCGACGCTTACGCTCCTCGTACACGACCGTTGCAGGCCATCACTAATACAATGACAGCAATCCGCAAACGACCTCCACCAACGTCGACATCACACCCGTCGGTCGGCCTCCAGTCGGCTTACATCAAAGCCGTCGCGGAGCTCACCGCGTCTGCGGCTTCGCGCTTGACGGCGCCTATCATTACCGCTCTCGTCCACCCGCGCGAAGAGCTCGAGCGGTACGGGTACTTGGTCGATGTACCCGATGTTGAGGGCGGTCAGCGACCGACCGAAGAGGGTCTCCTCAAGGTTTGCGACCGCTGCAAGGTAGAGTTCATTGTTGGCGAAGCCGGCGCCAAGTGCTGGTACCACTGGGGTCGAGCTCGCTATGGCAAGGACCAGGGTACGCAGCGGAAGCAACTCAGAAGTACTTACATGAGTCAGCGACTGATTGACACTCGCGGTGACGTTGGCAGGCATCCGGACTCAGCTCGCTACCTGCTGCGGTGTGCCTTGGACGAATCAGGGTTGTACGACCTCGACCTACCACGTCTTTAAGGAGTCGGACCCACTCGACCTGCACGCCCGGACCAGCTTCATCTCCACGGCCGATCTGCCCACTCCGGCAACGCCCACTCGGCTCGATGTCGTCGGCCTCGATTGCGAGATGCTGTACTCCACGGCCGGCATGACGCTCGCACGCGTCACCGTCGTCGACGAGGACGGCAAGTCGCTGCTCGATGAGTTAGTCCGGCCAGAGCCGGCCTCCGTCCTGTTCGTATTGGATCCACTTATTCCACTGCCCTATCCATCTACCTTACTGACAGCCGCGTCTTGGATCGGGTCATGCAGCGATCACAACACCAGGTGAATGACAGTCCTTGTTTGCCCGTCAAAGATCGGTTGCTGACGCCTGTGTCTCGTCGATAGGTTTTCGGGCATCAAGCCAGGCGAGGTCGAGAACGCCGCCATGAATCTCGACCGTGTGCGCGATGCACTCGGCACGCTCATCGGTCCGGACACTGCCATCATCGGGCACGGGTGAGGCAGCTGCGGTTGCGTTCGCTCGTGGAAATTAAGGTGCTCGTGTTGACACCCTAATCCTTTTGCTCTTGCCAGACTCGAGAACGACCTGAATGCCCTGCGACTCGTCCACAGCAAGGTCATAGATACGGCCCTGGTGCGCTCTCTTAGTCCAGACTACATGCCCCGAGCGCCGCACCTGACCGACGCTCTTGCTCGTCCAGCTCTTTCCACATCCGTCAGGCCCGCCCTACCGACTGGCTTTACGCGACCTCATGATGAAGCATCTGCAGAAGGTGATTCAAAACGCTGGCGCATCTGGCGAGGGACATAGCTCGCTGGAAGACGCAGCGGGCAGTGTGGAGCTTGTACGGCAGCGGGCAAAGGATATGCGCGAGCGGCAAAGCTAGCCGGCCGAGACAGCGTTGAAGGATCTGCGATGACATGCGCATCTGCCAACGACTCGACATACCTCCCTCCTCTGAGACCCTTGCGAGGCGAATCTCCGTCCTGGTGGGTATGGGGCGGCTCCGCCATCTCTCGGGTTGAACAAGGCTCGCGACTGCGGAGTCCCTGATTCGACCGGGGCTCTCCAGCAGACTGCGATTTTGGGATTGCGTCTAATACGGCTGGGCGAGCCGTAGTGCAGGGGTTCCCTGGCGAACGTGCCGCGATCCAGGATCTGACCGATGGCCATCCCCTTGTGAGGTGCCGAGGGGAGATGTATGAGCTCCGTTGGACTACTTGCCTTACAGGTTGCGCACGCCTTTGTCGTCGTCGTCGTCATCATCGGCGGCCTCCCCACGCTTGACCATGGAGTGAAACTTGCCGTAGAGGGCGTGCATCCGGCCGGTCGTCCGCGAGTCGAGCTCAAGTTTGTGGCAGCAGTCGTCGAGCTCCTTGGCGTCGGCCAAGATGTGAGTATCGACTGCAGCTGGCTGGCCATCCCACGGATCCGATTTGTCACGCCGCGCCTTCTTCGCCTCAAATAGCGGCCTTTCAAACGCAGCTGTGACGCCGTGAGAGAGAGCTAAGATGTGCGCGACATCGAGCGCAAGGCGCCCTGAAGCGCGGGCAACCTCTGAACTGGCCTGAGCGGAAGATGACCAGGCTGAGAGCGCCTGCGACAGCAGGAGCAACGGCGGGTACTGAACAGCGCGTGCGGTCAATGCGCAAGTGAGGGCTTTGACGGCCTCTGCAATCAGTCGAGCAAATGGAAGACTCAGCGCCTCTTCAAAAGCCAAAAGGTCTCGAGAGCAGGTAAGGGGTCGCACCGACGTAAAGTGACAGCATGATGAAAACCTCGCCGGATGAGACCGCAAGATGCGGCGTCGACATCCACTGAGAGCAGCGGGTTGTTAGAAGCGATTACTCGATTCTCGAATGTTCGAATCCGTCGTCAAGGCTGGGTACTGACCGTAGCCCGGCAGCCTCTGGCAATTCGCTCGCCGGCGACGCCGTTGCGGAGCTTGAGGCAACAGCGCAGCGCCGTGTCGACCGTCTCGCGGTTGTCGTAGCTTGGGATCCTATTCAGTTCCTCGCAGATAGAAAGACATTCTGCGTATGATCGGCGCTCATACAAGGAGGCCGCTTCAAACTCTAACGTCCAGGGCGTTGGTGCCGGTTGTCAGCTGCGGAAGGCGACTGCCGCCGAGGCTGCAGAGGGGTTCTCTGTGACGCACCCCGGTAGCGCTGCTGCTGCTTCTCTTCGGGCATCTTGGCCTTGATGACCTCGTCGTTCGCGAACCACTGTCAGCGAGAAGGTTGAGCTGTCAGAATGATGTCTAGCGCAACGGCAGCTTTGGCTAACAGGACTCGCGCGAGCTGGCGTCTCTGCCTGGCCTCGGCCGTACGTCCGTTTGCCCTCGTCGATGGCGCGCTGGATCCTAAGCTCTTTAGTCGACAGCTGCTTCGGAGCTTCGAGCTCGTACTCTTCCTCCGACTCACTCCCGCCGCCGGGGAAGAGGGAGAGGAAGCCGAGATCTGTCGTCAAAGGGCTGGACATGTAGTCGTCGTTGGGCGGGCAGGGCTGAAGTAAGCTTCCTCAAACTCCGTCCCTGCGAGCGCTGCCTTCGAACGGTGACCCTGCCGCCTGACCGCCTCAGACCCTTCCGAGACGCGATGAACCTGTATTTCCAAGCTGCTCAGGTGGTCAGTCCTAGCTGGATCCGGAGGTGGCTGAGTGGTGCTGCTGACGGCCTCAGATCGGCTGACGGACGTTGCCGCTTTGCTTCTCCTCCGCAGCTCGACACGCTCGAGCTCAAGCAGACGTCGCTCAAGTCAGCGCTCGCCTCGCTTCATCTGCCCGAGAAGGATTCCAAACGGCTGCTTGCGCTTATCATCAGCACGCTCAAATACAAACCGGCCATCTCGGCCATTCTCAAGCTCGTCCCTTGGTCCAAGGAAGACAAGAAGGCAATCTGGCCCAAGGGCAAGAGCGGCAACCTCGCTCTCGTCCTCGTCCACGACCTCGTTTTCGCTGATCGCCCGGGGTGCGCCTCGAGCAAAACATATCAGTTTGACGCCCCTGAGGGCTGACCTTCACTCTGTCGTCGTGTCCTGTGCTGATCGGTGTGATGAATAGCATTCAATCGTCGTCGGGACCGATCAAGGACGCCATCCAGCGCAACAAGACCCGGATTGGGGCTGAGCTCATCAAATATAAGATCAAGAAGGGCGTTTCGAGCAACAAAGAGCTCCAGATCGGCGGCGGTGTTGGAGGTCAACAAAAAATTCGAGGCTTCTCGCCCACCATCTGGAAGATGCTGACATTCAAGCCACGCTTTCGTAAACCCCAGACCAAATCCCTCGCTATGCCCGCATAAACACTAATCTCACGACGGCTGAGTCGCTCATTGCTTACCTCCAGACGGCCGCCGGCGGGTCTTTCACCTTCCTCCCGGGCCCTAGCCCGTATCTTTCACCCCTTCCGCCGCGCACAATCCATCTTGACGAGCACATACCAAACCTCCTTGTCTTCCCGCTCTCGTCCTCGCCCATCCTTACAGCACCGCACCCATCGTACGCGGCTGGCCATCTCATTCTTCAAGACAAGGCTTCCTGCTTCCCGGCGTACGTTCTTGATCCGTCGTCGGTCGGCGGCGCCGAGGCAATTGACGCGACGGCCGCGCCGGGAAATAAGACGAGCCACCTGTCGATGCTACTTGGCAATGTCGGCAAGGTCCACGCGTTCGAGCTGAGTCCGAAGCGGTACGAGCTGCTGCAGAAGATGATTGCCAAGGCCGGCTGCAAGAATGTCGAGTTTGGCACGGACCCCCGTGGCCGCGACTTCCTCGCGACGAACCCCAAGGGCTCAGAGTGGAGCAAAGTCCAGTTCGTGCGGCTGCTTTCGGCAGGTCCCCCAGGTCAGAACTTGACCCATGTTCAACCCCTCAGGTATATTTTACTCGACCCGAGCTGCTCTGGAAGCGGCATCGTCAACCGGTTAGACTTTCTCACGGAGGAAGGTGAGGCCACTGCCGTTCAAGCGCTAGCCGAGGGTAACTTCTGACTGGTTCCGCCTATGACTGGTCTAGCCGAGGAGGAGAACGACAACTCAAAGAAGGAGCGGCTCGATAAATTGGCCGGATTCCAGCTGTCAATGATCCGAGTGAGTCTTGCCCGCAGTGCGAACCGCTGAGATCCGATCTGACGCCTTGCGCATTCTAGCATGCGATGAAGTGTGAGCGATATTCCGGCGCTACCTATGTCCGAACGCTCCCTAGTCTGACGCTCTACATCCGATGCTCTCCTCTCAGTCTCGGCCGCGCACCGGATAGTCTACTCGACGTGCTCGATCCATCCTGAGGAGGACGAGATGGTAGTCCAGGCCGCCCTCGAGTCGTCCGAGGCGAAGGAGTATGGCTGGGAAATCGCGCCGAGGAGCATGGTACTCCCGTCATGGGAGCGGCGTGGGCGAGAGGACTCGATCCCCAAGCGGCCCGAGCTTGCTGAATCGGTCGTCTGCTGCGAGCCAGGTACAGACAAGACAAACGGTTTCTTTGTCTCCTGCTTCGTCCGGCCCTCGGCAGTCCCTGCCGGGCACTCTGCCGGCCCTTCTCCTCCTGCTGCTGTTGAGCCGCTGGCTGAATCGTCGACGCCCGTCGAAAAGAAGGGCACGAAGCGCAAAAGTGCGCCGGAGACCGCTGCGTCAGTGGTAGAGGAGGCGCCAACGGCATCAGCACCGACCGCCAACACCTACAGCCACGCAACACAAGGGTTGGACGAAAGGCGCAAGAAGAAAAAGCGCAAGGGCGGGGCGGCCAAGAAATCACTCGGCTTAGAGTCTGCGGCAGCTGCGCCTGGCGGCGAATCATGACCACTTTTGCTGCAATGCCTACATCGAAGGCCCCAAAGAATCATGTCAATCGGGGATGGACTTCCTCGGTTATACTTGATACCCGCGGCGGCACTTTCTTGAGCTCTTCGTCTGAGTCGTAGCCCTTTCCCTCGAGCTCTTCGTAGAAATCGGGCGTCATACCGGCTGCGAGTCGGTCGACGTCGTTAAACGGACCTGTAGAGGGAGGAAAGGCAGCTCACGGTCGGTCAGTGAGAAGGTTCGCCGCTTGGAGAATAATACATGGCCTTACCCTTCAACTTGCCCCGGAAGTTGGCCCGGACATCCTTCCTGAACGTGTCGATTGGATCGACGCCCTCCTGCTTGCAGACCCAGGTGAACCACTTTGTGGCGGGCCATTAGTACTTCTAAGTCTGGGTCGAGCGCTTGATAAAGAGGGGCCGCGCACCTTGTGTCCTGCAGTAACATGGGTCACCTCGTCCGAATGAATGATCTCAAGCGCCTCGACAGCCTCAAGGTCGCCGGCCTTGCGAAACTTTTCGATCGTGTGCGGATTGACGTCAAGCCCGCGAGCCTCGTGGACTGGTGGCCATCGAGAAGGTCAGCCTTGCGAGGTGCGCCAATCCGCCAGCCTCCATGACGCACCCATATGAATGATGGCGAGCCGAGCACGCAGACTATGGCTCGTCTCGCGCGCGCTGTCCCACAGGCCAGCATGGACTGCGTGATCGCCGTATTGGACGCCGCGCTTATTGAGGAGAGCAACGAGGAGTGAAAAGTGCTTGGCCTCGTCCTCGGCCACCTTGACCCAGTCAAGGTAGAACTCGTCCGGGATCGAGACTCCATTGATCTCCGAGGCGGCAAAGCGTGCAATGATGTCCCAGGCGAGGTCAATACTGTATGGGTTGTAAGCTCGTCAGCGTCGATCCTTTGAGCGCGAGCCCTGCCTGCGAGAAGACGCACGCCCACTGCTCGATGTTGGCGAGAGCGTCTGCAGACCGACAAACAGCGTCAGTTGGCGAAGCGGTGTACAAGATCGCAATCCGGCAGACGCACGCAGCATTAGGTTGCGAGATTTCTCGGATCCGCCCTTGCCCCGCTTACCCGTCCGGCCTGGCGCGACACTCCCGCCGATCGACTCTTCTCGCGGTGGCGTCTCATGCCCGACCGCAATTCTCGCCTTCGCTCCTTCCTCAGCGTCGACCAACGGCCGACCATCGAGAAGCTCGGGCGAGCGGACGAAGGCAAGCGCCTCGCGCGTAAGGGCGACCTTGCGCACGGGGTTGGCCGTCTTCAGGATGACGAGCGCATACTGCAGAAGAGTCGTCGGCCGGTCGCCGGCCAGCAGTGTCGGACCCAGAGATGAGGACGCTGAGTTGAGCGAGAGGCCGTCAAGAGATAGCGAAGACTTGCTGTCCGCCGACTCCAATGGTGGAGTTGGCAGCTCGGCAAAGGCTATCGGCGGTCAAACGTACAAGGCCAGGTCAGCAATGTTGGAGGACGACCTCAACGATCCAGCTGTGCATAACGTACCCTCAGAAACGGGCTCGTACTTGACGAGCTCCCACCCGTCCTCGTCTGCCTTGCCCGGCGACTCGACCATAACGAAGCCGCCCCGTTGCTTGACGGCGTACGTGCATAGCCGCATGCCCGTCTCGGACTCGCCATTATTACGGAGATCGAAGTCGTAAAAGTGAACCGGGCTTCCAGAGATAGCCGCAGGAAGATGCCGGTATCAGCTGGGCGCACAGAAGAATATCGCCAGAGCGACTTCAGACGGTGCGGGCCTCGGCAATGAGGAGCTGCGCATGACCCAGCCGCGAAAGAACTGCAGCTCGACGTCCAGACAACGCCAGATAAAGATGCAACTGGACTAACCAGACGACGACAGCGTCCTCAATTTCTGATGCAAGCAGTGGAAGAAGCCCCGTCAGTTCCTATCAGGCGTCGGGTTCTCGCTCTCATGACTGCGGGCGCACCGGCGTGGCCCAGGTCGGCGCCGAGGTGCGGGCACTTTGCCTCCTGCCTCAGACAAGCGGCGATAAGATGCAGGATTAGCAGGCCGATGGAACAAATAGAAGATGTCCGGAGTAAGGACATGCCATGGCAAAGAACTCTGGCTCAGCGCTCGCCGCTGGGCTTGCCTGAAGGCGGAACAAGAGGAGCTTGTGCGTTGCATGGTCCGGGTGAGGCGGCGCGAAGCGCTGAAAGAAGAGGTTGTAGCGCGTGAAGCGCATCAGCTGGGGCAAGGGCGCGACCGAGATGAAGCGCATGGTGGGCGAGTCGTGAGCGTGGATGGAGAAGGAAGAGGAGGCTTCAAGCGAGCGACGAGTCGTCGATCCAAGTCAAGCAAAGCGTGGGAACCATAGCCGCCGCACTCAGCAGCCGGCCCATGTGCTGCCCTTCGTACCTGATCTCGACCAGCTGATTCGCCCTCGGCCCACGATCTCCTAAGAGACGAACCAAAGCGATTCAAGCCGCAGCATGCAGAAAGAGCAAGCGCGAGTCGACAACCAACCGAGGGCAGGGTCATCCGACGTAGGCGCCGCCATCTCCAGCCGGACGCGCCTCCTTCCGTCGAGGAAACAGCCTCGGATGCGCGTGCCGCTCTCGATCCTCGACGCGACGGTGGTTCGATTCGGACCGACGGCAGCCGCATGGGTCTACGAAGAGACGCGTTCGGTCGACAGGCTCAGGCAGGCGCTCCAGACGGTCGTCGACCGCTACCCGGCCTGGACCGGCCAGCTGCGCTTTTCCCACGGCGAAGGCGACAGCAGACACGACCACACCAGGCGTCACGGCCGGCTCGAGCTCGTCTATGGCTGTGACAACACAGGGGAGGGCGCCGCTTCGCCCGACCCCGGGATCGAGCTTATTATCGCCCACTCTTCGGTCCCGCTTGTCGGCCGCCTACCCGACCGAGTCGCAGGCGTGTTCGACGCAGTTGATGGCGTCGCTCCCGACGAGCTCATCGACAAAGCAACGCCGCTTGCCCCGGGCTCGATGGAAGCCGACGAGCAATCCGTGAAGCCACTCGTCCTACCGGCTGTCTACATTCAGGTCACGACGTTTGAAGGCGGTGGGATCGCCATCGCGATAAAAATCGCCCATCCCCTCGGTGCGTCTCGTTTATTCTGAGTACCGTGGCGTCAACAACGTTCCGTCCCTCACAACCGTGCAACTCAACAGCTGACGCGAAGGCGATGATCGATTTTATGAAGAGCTGGTCCGAAGCTTATGTCGCTCTCGAGCAAGGCTGGTCCCCGGCAAAAGAGCAAATCGCCTTCGACCCGGGTGCGCTCGATCGGACCGCCGCCGGTAACCTTGACACGCCCGCCTCAGTACCAGCTCTGACTGATCTTGCCTCAGAGCTACCCATCGCACGCTACGATTGGTGGGCATCGGCCGACGGATCTCCTCCTTGGGCCGCTCAAGCAGTCACTGTTCCGCCCAAGCTCGATAGAGCCGCCATCGGGCCGCTTGGACGGCCGTTACCCTGGGCCGATTGGGACGGCGGCCGACCATGCGGACAGAAGACCGTTTTTTTCTCTGCCGAGGAGGTTCATGGCTTCTGGCAGGCGGCAGTGCATGACCTTACATCGTCTTCGCCATCGTTGAGCGTTCGGCTCAGCCATCTGGACACGCTCATCGCTCACGTTTGGACGCTCGTCTGCCGCGCTCGTGCTACCTCTGAAGGCGAAACCGAGCTGCGGTCGAGTCCGTCTACCTCGCGACTCTATTACACGCTTGACGCGCGATCCCGGCTCGGACCGCCAGCCCTCCCACCGTCGTTTGTCGGCTCGCCCATCCTCCTTGCTGAGGTGGCGACGCCGACGGCGAGCTTGCTCGATCCGCGACGCGGCGGCACCAGCGCCCTCGCGCAGCAGATCCGGTCGACGCTCGCCAAGTTTGACCCTGCTCACATGGGGGCTCATCTACATGCGCTTGGTCATGCAAGCTCGGGACAGCGAACGTGGGACGCCTTCCTCGGCGTCGGCCACGGCATCTTCACCTCGTGGACAAGGCAGGCTGTCTACGGCATCGGCTTCGGTAAGGGTGGACCACCGGCTTGGGTCGGCCCCGTTATGCCCGTCATGGACGGCATCCTGCAGGTGACCGAGTTAGGCACCGGAGCGACGACCGGAGGCGGCGACTGGTGGAATTGCGGCGTCGCCGTCAGTATCAGCCTCGAGCAGGGCGCGCTCGAACGACTCGTCGCAGACGAGACGGCGCTTCGCGGCCGGCCGGATGGGACGGGAAGCGGCTAGATAAGTATCTTTGTGATGCAAGGTCTTAATCTTCGAAAGCTCTGCTCATTTCGCTCATTGTTAGCGCCTGTCTCCCGGTTCTTTCTATGGTGAGAGGCGTGCTCGAGCTCAAGTGCCTCTGCGATCGCGCGCACGTCTCGCCCCCGGACAAAGAGCTCGCGCCCTTGGTCGCGCAGACGCGCAGACGGCGTCGTGCATCCGATACCAAATGCCCTGCCGCCAAAGTCTTTCTCTGTCCTCAGCATACCCCATTCAGCAGTAGGAACATGGCATCGACCTCGTCGTCGACGCCTCAGGTCTCAGGACCGCGGCCCGTCACCTTGACGAAGCCACTGATGGTGCGTCGTTCACCTGCTCGCGCGTGCATCGTCACCTCGCGCGTCGGTCGAGCTCGACTATGCTGCTCGGAGCTGATCGTGATCAACTCATCCTCAGGAGTCGTTCAAGCCGGCCAAGGTGATGCAAGGGACACACGAGTCGGGCCACATCGTCACGTCAATGTCATTCGACTGGACAGGCGACGTCCTTGTCACCTGCGGCACCGACCACGCGTTCCAGGTCATCAGCTGCAAGACCGGCAAGTGCGTTATCTCCCGGTCTCTTCCGTGCTCGGACCCGAAAGGCTGACTGAAAGTCTGCCGTCATCAGGGTGACCAAGTCGTTCAACTCAAAGAAGTACGGGTGCGATATTGTCCGCTGTCTGCGGAGCAAAAACGGCATTCTCTTCGCGAGCACGACGGGTAATGGCGCGTCTCCCGCTCCCCTGTCTCCTGCCGGCATCTATGATCGCTGCGTTGCCCAAGGGCTCGGCTGATATCCTGAGCTCATTCTACTTCTATCGCAGATGATATCCGGCACATGACAACCCACAATAACGCTTTCCTCAATTACTTCAGCGGCCACACCGGCCGGTGCGTGCTGTGACGGCTGCGCCGCTCGCGCGGTGAGGGCCGTTGACTGACCTCTCCATGCCCAACCCCTTTTTCAGGGTCCTTTCGATCAGCATCAATCCCACAGACAATACCTTCATCTCGTCCTCAATGGATGGCTCAGTCCGCTTGTGGGACATTAAGCAGAAAAAGTGTCTCGTTCGTCCTGAGCTTTGCTGGCGGCAGCTGCGCGCGCGAAGCCTCCAGGTAAAGGCTCGGGTTGACCTCGGCCTGATCATGTTCTAATCTCAGGGCGTGCTCGATGCTGGTCCGCAACCGATCGCTGCATTTGATAACACGGGTAAGGTTTTCGCCGTCGCGCACAACAAGAATTGGCGAGATGCGGTCCACCTGTTCGATAGCAAGAACTACGAGGGGGTGCGTGGCGATCCTCTCGTGGTGCTCTCCTAGTATTCGGTCGCCTTGGCTTGCTGCTAATGCTCTCGCCTTGTCTTTGACGGTCAGGGCTCGTTTGATTCGTTGGGCCTCGTCGATCCGCGGTTGCAAGGCTCGATGAAGTCACCACCGCTACTAACGTCGTTGAGCTTCTCGCCCGACGGCCGCATGCTGCTCATCGGAACGGCTGATAGCGTTCACTATGTTATCGACGCCTTTGACGGCAACCTGATCCACCGGCTCACTGGATTCCGCGGGCTAGGAACGGTGGACGAGAACGGCAAGCTGTCGCTGAAGGTGCAGAACCGCAATGGAAGCGGGCAGGAGGTTTGCTGGAGCCCTGACGGCCGCTATGTCGTTGGAGGTGCATTTGCCCCATCCACCTTGCTGGGACGGTACGACTTTTGTCAAGTGCTGACGGCAGTGCTACCTTTTCCCCACTGACTTCTCGGCAGGCGGCGCCGGCGGCAATGTCTTCGTCTGGGACGTCATCGACACCCCGGCCGAGAACGCGCAGCCGCCTTACAAACGCGACGGCAAGCCCTGGTTCGAGCTCGAGCCAATCCTCAAGCGGGAGGCCTCGAATGGCAAGGCAGTCCGTGCCGTTGCCTTTAACCCTCGGAGTGCGCTCTTTGCGGCAGGCACCGACTCATTGGTCCGTCCTAGCGCCTTTCCTCTCAGGCACGAAATGGTAGCTGACGTCCTTCCAAACCCTCTGCATTGCAGAGCTTGTGGATGCCCGAGCGAGACAAGCTCGAGGAGGCGCAAGCAAAGTCGTGATGCATGGCAACTTGCTCGAACCTCTGGGCGGGACCGGATGTGTGTGTGTGCCTGTGTGTGTGTGTGGTTTGTGCCAGACGACATGTCATCTGTGGGCGGCGCCGATCACTCCTCGTCCGAGTCGCTGATAGTCTCTTTTGAGATGCTGCAAGGAGGAAAGGAGGGCCAAGCGAAACTTCTGATCAGGACCGGCCATGCGGGTACAGGCTCGAGCCTGACCGGGACTCACAACTTCTTGCCGGCTCCGCGCTTAGGCGCCTTCTCGACAACCTCGTCGTCCTCCTCGTCAAGGATGGCCTTCTTGCGAGGTGCCTGGAGAGGGACAAGGTTAGCTCATGACGCACCTTCGCAATTTAGCATTCGAGATCTCCTACCTTTTTCGGCTTTGGCTTGGATCTGGGCTTCTCCTCGCCGTCCGAGCCCATGGGTACATCGCCGTCCTCACCGTCAGGATCGACATACTTCTTCTTCTTACCCTTGCCCTTCTTCTTCTTTGCAGGGCGCTCGGCCTCCTCGTCCTGGCCGCTCGAATTTGCCTCACCCTCGGACCCACCGACGTCAGCTTTGACCTTTTTACGCTTCCCGGATGCCTTTGGCTTCTTCTCAGTGTACTCGACGGGCTCGGCAATGACCCAGCTCGCGACCTCCTGCTGCTTGGCGATTCGGGCCCGCTTGACCTCGTCGGCCTGCTTGCGGATCTCGACCATGCGCTCCTCCTACAGAAGCGGAGACCAGACGAAGTCAGCTCCCCGCGGCGCCGAATAGCAGCCATTGGTAGCTGTAAGCGCACCTCCTTGCGCTCGAGCTCAGCCTTCTCCTCAGCCCGCTTAGCAATCGCCATGTCAAGCTGCGCCTTGGCAGTGCTCTCCCAAATGCGCTGCTTCTCCGCCTCAGCCGCCTCCTTACGGAGAATCGACAAGCCGTACTTGAAACGCTGGTCGGCGAGCCGTGGGTCGTACGGCAAGGCGCGCGATCGATCCTGGGCGAGTGAAAGGAAAATCCTGTGAGGGGCGGTGTGTTCAGGGGTTAGGATGACGTGGCTGGGCAAATCACGGCAGGCATTAGAAGACCTACGTCTGGGCGTGGGCGGCATGCTTGAAGCCGTCCTCAAGCTCAGCCAGCGTCCGACGCTCAACGTTGAGCGAGACCAGCATCTCAGCCGCCTTCTGCTGAATCATGGCAATGTTGAAGAGGATCGCCTTGTCATGTGGCTGCAGGTGCAGCGCCTGATGTGCGATCAAGGAATCGAGCCAGGGGAGAGCTCAGGGTGCTGAAAAAAAGATGGCGAGTGTGACTCGGACAGAGGCGCACCTTTTGGGCATAGCGCAAAGCAAGCTGCATTGCCGAGAAGTTGCCGTCGCGGTTGGCTTTACTGTACCACGTCCGGGCGAGATATAACGACGTCGCCCAGTCGACGCCGTTGTAGAACCGCTGAAGGGCCGTCTCGTACTGGCAACGCGGTGAAAGACGGGGCGTCAGGGAGAAGGTGACAGCTGTCGACGCGTAGAAAACGCACGCTCTCGATCGCCCGCTCAAATTCGTCGTTGGCGAAGTAGCAGTGGCCCATGTTGACGTAGACGCTGCCGTCCATCAAAGTTTCGCGGACACGCTGGAAGACGCCGAGAGCTTGACGGGCGTTGGCGATCCGCGTCCGGCTATCGTCGTTGGTCGCCGCGCCGGGAAGGGCAAGCGCGTTTTCAGCGACGGCGATCGCGAGTGCCTGCGCCGCGAATGAGCACTCCGGGTCGACAAGGAGCGCCTTCTCGTACAGCTCGGCCGCGCGAGCATAGTACTTTGTTCGCTCCCGCCCGAAAGCAGCCAGTCCAGCCTCGGTCTGGCTGTCCTTGACGTTCGGCTTCATCTCGCGGCCTTGACGATAATTCAGCCAGCCGGCGGCCGAGAGCGTGTACACGTCACTCCGGTGCTCGCGCAGGGTGTTGTATGCAAAGTCGATCGCCTGCTTGATCGCATGCGCATTGAAGGCAAGCGTCGACGCCGTCTGCACAAGAAAGTAGAGGTAGTAGGCTCGGAGCTCGCTGTTGGTCGGGTGCGCCGTCAACGCGTCCTTGAGGTGGTTGTTGGCCACGTCAAGCTGCTGAACGTTCATCGCCATGGCGGCTAGCCGGACCTTCGCTTCCGGATACTCTGGGTGCACGTTGAGAATCTGCCGGTAGGCGTTGTCGGCCTCCTCAGTCATGCCCTGGCCCTCGTATGCCCGGCCGAGGTTGTACAAAATAGTTGTCTTCTGCTGGCCAAGCGCCGCCGCTGCGTCACCGTCGAGCCCCGCGGCCTTGGTCAGAGCGTCCTCAAAGAATGCCTGAGCGGTGGCTGCGTCTCCGTCGAGCATCGCGAGCGCGCCGAGGTTGTTGAGCAGTGCGGGCGACTCTGGCCGGTCGGAATCCTTGCGGGCGCGAGCGGCGCTCTTGTAAGCTTTAGCGGCACGCTCGAGCGACTCGCCGTGCCATGCCTGGGCCATGTCGACAAATAGCTCCTCGTCGGCCGCGACGTCGCGCGACACGGCGCTCGTAGCGCCACCGGCGGCCGTCGCGTTCTTTGCGTCGACGTCGATCATCTGCTGAACTCGGTCAAAGGTTGCCCTCGCGCGCATGCGGTCGGCCTTTCGCTCCGCGTCTGACAAGCCTGGATGGGCATGCGCAAGCAGGCTTGCGAACATGGCCTGGACTTCTGGTTCATTTGGCCAGCGCCGGGCGACGCCCTCGAATGTGTGTTTCGCGGCCAAGAATTCGCCCTTGAAGAGCTGGACTTGACCGACGCCAAGGTCAGCGACGAGCGAGGCGTGCTTAGCCTCAGTATCGGCGAGTCCGTAAAATCGCCCAGCCTCGACCGCATCGCCCCGCATGTGGTGCACTCGCGCCATTGCGTTGGCGCCGCCCAGGAAGTGGGCACGCGTGTCGGCGAAGGCCATCGCCCGCTCGGCGAGCTTGAGCGCCCGGTCATACTCGCCCGACTCAGTTGCGAATGTCGTGCTGAGTGCGATAGCCGCACCGGCCGAAGTCTGGCCGCTGTGCTTAAAGGCTGAGCCGACGCGCTCAAGTCCGTCGCGGACGGCGACAAGCCGCTCCTTCGCTGACGTTTGCGGCAGCTTGGCGTGATTGACGCGCTCGAGACCGAGAAGGAGCTCTGCAGCCCAGTTATTTGGATCCTATAATCCGAGGGCGAGGATGCGGTCAGCAGACTCATGAACGCAATAAGGCGGAGTCAGGACACACCAGCTCGAGCGACCGCCGCCAGGCCGTCTTTGCCTGCTCCTTGCTCCCAAGCACCCAGTAACAGAGTCCAATTCCGATTCGCGGATCAGGCTTGCAGTCGGGTTTCTGCGACAGAACAAACTGAAAGATAGTGAGGGCACTCGCTGGGTCGCGCTTCGTGTAGAGGATGCGCGCCTGCGCGTCGTCGATGAGAAGCAGTGAGGCAGTCAGTCAAGTGCACAGGAGCAGTTCAGCGCAAGCAAACGGCTTTGGCCTTGCGGACCTTGCACATGAGCGCGACCAAGTTAGACGGTTGCTCCTTCAAGATTGAATCAAGGTCCTTGAGCGCCTGGTCAGCCTGGCCTTGGCCGAGGAGCAAGACGGCTGCGATGAAAGTGAAAGCGTCAGAGGCAAGCGTCAAGAAATGATGGAGAAAGCTTTGTGACTTCGTACGGACCTCGGCTGAGGAAGCCAATGATGTCAAGCCGCTCGCCGGCCTTGTCCTGAAGCGCCTGGGCCTGCTGAAGCATTTGCTGAGCCGTCTCGATGTAGTAAGCCTTTGTCTTTGTGTCCTCAGGCAGCTTATCGTAACCTGCACGATGTCAAGGACGCGGGTCAATTGACGAAGGACACATGCTTCGAGTAGCGTGAACGAGACAGCACTTACGAGCTTCCGGGACAACGGACTTCGGTGCCTTTCGTGCCTTAGCTAGGGTCATGTTGGCGAAGATGAGCAGGAGCGGGACCTGTCCCATCAGGTCGCCCTTTTGCATCTTGACTGTCAGTCAAGCGACACACCCACATGCGTGCAAAGCTGTCAGCTCGAAAGAAGCTGCAACTGGCAGCATTAGCCCAAGTCTAAAAGGAACGGACCCTTGAGGCCCTCGGTGACCATCATCTCGGCGAGCTCGTGCCGGCCGAGGCGGACGAGCTCCAGAATGCAGACTGCCCATGTCTTGGCCGGCGCCTCGCTCAACACTGAGAGAACCTCTAGTACCTCGGCCTCGGCGTTGGCGAGCTGCGAGAGCTCGAACTCAACGAGCTCGTCGCTGCCGACGTCAACCTCAATCGACCGGCTGTTGGGCTGCGGGCCCGACGATGCCGGCGGCGGCTGCGGGATGGCCGACATCCTGGCGGACGTTTGAGCTGGAGGAGCGCAAGGGAAGAGAGGCCGAGCAGAGAAGAGCCGCGCCGTCGACAAGCTAGGATCGTTATGCTGAGGGTCGAGAGTGGGCAATCGTCGATGGCGAAGAGCGGCCAAGGAGGCAGCTGGCGAGGGCGAGCTCCGAGGCGGCGCGCGAGAGTATGCGTTTCAACAAGCCGGTTCATGCGCTGCTGCAGGCTCGAGCACTCGAGAATCCGACGCCGACCAGCCAGGCTCAGTGGCCTCTCCTTCAATCATTCATTCGTTTCGCCCGCTATCAGAGACGTTCGCAACAGATGGGCTACGTCTCGTTCCTCGCTCCCAAGCCGCCTGCTCCAGAGGTAGAGCCGATAGCGGCAGCAATCGAGCCGGCGAGTCCCGTCGCCTCGACCTCCACGCTCGCCAGCTCGGCCGAGCCCGAGGCCAAGGCGACGGCCGCTGCAGCAGACGCCGCTTCCGCCGGGCCGTCCCGCTCAAATGGCAAGCGTCCAAGAGTCGTGTCATATTTATCAGACGACGAGCCTGAGGTCTCTCGGGATGCGGATGATGACGGTGAGGAAATGGGCGCTGCCGTTATGCGCCGGCCTCCGACAAAGGTCGCGCGGACAACGACGGCGGCGGTCGACGGCGACCGTCACTCCAACGGTAAAGGCAAGGCACGCGAAGGCAACAGCTCAAGCTTTACGGTCGATAAGGCCCGGCTCCGGGCCGAGAAGGATAGATTGAAGGCAACGCGGATGGAGCTTCCCATCTGGGCTGGTTCGTTCTTTCCTAATGGCCCGCAGCGTGGTCTGCGCAGCACGTCGTCGTGAGGTTCGCTGACTGTGGCCTCGGCGATCATCCATGAAGGCCAGGACAGCATCGCCGAGGCTGTCAAAACCAATGATACGGTCGTCATCCTCGGCGAGACGGGATCAGGAAAGACGACCCGTGCGTGCCGGCTTTGACTTGCTATTGTCAGCCTCTTCGCCTCGACCTGCGTACTTACAACTCTGCTCCCTCGTGTCACAGAGGTCCCGCAATTCCTCCTTTCGCTGCTTCCCTCACAGTCAGCGACTGAAGGAGGAG
Source organism: Cystofilobasidium macerans (assembly GCA_014825765.1). Taxonomy (NCBI): domain Eukaryota; kingdom Fungi; phylum Basidiomycota; class Tremellomycetes; order Cystofilobasidiales; family Cystofilobasidiaceae; genus Cystofilobasidium; species Cystofilobasidium macerans. Next base: position 134,823 of record MVAP01000011.1, on the reverse strand, counting down.
ATCCGCCAAAGCTGCTCGTCACCCAGCCTCGTCGCATCGCTGCCGTCTCGCTCGCCGCGCGCGTCGCAGCCGAGAGCGGCACGCAGGTCGGCGGGCGCGTCGGCCATTCGGTCCGCTTTGACACCAACGTTGGCAAGCATACGCGCATCGTCTTCGCCACCGAAGGAATGGTCGTCCGTGAGCTGCTGGGCGACAAGTTGCTGAGGTGCGAACCCCCTTTGAGCGGGCTGAGCCGACAGAGGACTCGCAACTGGGCAAGACCTCTTGCTATGGCTGACCATCCTCCTCCACTACCTCGCAGCCGCTATTCCGTCATCATAGTCGATGAGGCGCACGAGCGATCGATTGCGACCGACGTCCTGCTCGGTTCCTTGAAGCGCATCCAGCGCCTCCGCAAGGAGGCTGACTGCCCGCTGCCGCCCCTGAAGGTTGTCGTTATGAGTGCAACGCTCGACGCCGAACGCTTCTCTGACTTTTTCTTCAAGTCAGTCGGGCCAAACCGCTCTCCTGTTTGAGCTCATCGACTGACTTGAGTCGTTTGCAGATGCCCGATTCTGTTCGTCCGCGGCCGGCAGCACGCCGTTAAGGTCTACCACGCTGCCGTCGACCCGGACGATTATGCCGACGCCTGCGTCCGGACCGTCCTCCAGGTCCTTCTTCGTCCTGATGGTGATGAGGGCGACATCCTCGTCTTTCTGACAGGTCAGGACGACATAGACTCGGTCTCGCAGACGCTCGGGCATCTTGTCGGTTTGTTGCCTCCGGGCGGAACAGACGTCCAGGTCCTTCCGTTCATGGCCTCGACCCCGCCAGCTCAGCAGGCGAAGGTCTTTGTTCCGAGTCCCCGAGGCAGCAGGAAGGTCATCCTCGCGACGAATGTCGCTGAGACGTCGATCACTGTACCGGGAGTGAGCGTCGTCGTCGACGCTGGGTTCGCAAAGGAGAAGGGCTACGTGAGCAAGCGTGGCTCAGGTATTGAGACGCTGCTTGTCACGCGCATCAGCCGGTCGGCCGCCCAGCAGCGGACTGGTCGAGCCGGTCGTGAGGTGCGTCGCTCGCCTTCTGTCAGGGGACGCCCAGCCGAAGTCTGACAGCGCTCTTTGACGACGCAGGGTCCTGGCGCCTGCTACCGGCTTTACACAAAGCAGACGTACGACGGTATGGCAGCCTCGCCCCTGCCCGAGATCCAGCGGACGGACTTGACGCAAACGGTTCTCCAGCTCAAGGAGATGGGTGTCGCCGACGTTCAGACCTTTGACTTTCTCGACAAGCCGGACCCAGACTTTAGTGCGCCCCATCACTGAACCCAGACGTGCATGCATAGACTGAATCAATATCTCCTTCTCCGATGGCAGTTGCCGAGAGCTTGATGGCCCTTCATGGTCTCGGCGCGATCGACAACACGCTCTCGGTCACTCAACTCGGACACCAGATGCTCAAATACCCGCTCGAGCCGTCGCAAGCGCGTGTACTGCTCGCCTCGGTTGCCCGGGGTTGTACGGCTGCCATTCTTGACATCCTCTCGCTCGTCAATGACAGCCCGATCTTCCTCGACCCGCTCGATAAGCGCGACGAGGCCGGCCTCGCGAGGGCAGGCTTTGCCCACCGCGACGGCGACCATCTGACGCTCCTCAACGTCCTGCGCTCGTACGAGGCGATTCCCAAGCGGGACGCGGCCGGTCGCAAGGCCTGGTGCCGGAGCAAGTTTGTCAACGAGCGCAACTTGAAGCGGGCGATCCAGGCCCGGGACCAGATGCGCGGCATCTGCGAGCGCGAGGGCGTCGACTGGCAGGCGAGCAGCGGCAGAGGCGAAGGCGAGGACGACAGCGAGCCCATCCTTCGCTGCTTGGTCGAGGGCATGTTCAACCGGTGTGCCATTTGGGTCGGCGGCGAGTACCGCCAAGTCGTCGGTAACTCTGTGCGTCCTTGAAAATTTCCTCGGAGCTTGTCGTCGGGACGCGCCTGACCTCGGATGTCCGCACTCACTTTCCAGGCCGTCAAGATCCATCCTTCCTCGACGTTGCACAACAAGCGGGCGCCAGCCATTCTCTACGACGAAATTGTGCATCCCGGCCCACCGCCGGCCCGATCGCTCTACGCCTTGGAAGCTCTGGCTGACACCCTTGCATCTGGCTGGACCTGCTGCCACTCCAGATTCACACGACCAACACGTACGCTCGGGGCGTCTCACAGATCCATCACTCGTGGCTGGCCGAGCTACCCATGTTCTCGTCCAAAGTCTGATCTGGCCCGACGGCTGCGACCCGAGTATGCTTTTACACCCATCTTGACCTTGGACCCCGGCCGCAGCGAGGCCGATAGGAGAGTTGGCCGACGCAAGCGTCGATCCCCACCGTCCACGTTTCAGGGGCTGCGCACGCAGCCCCGAATTCGTCAGTGCGCGCTCATGCGATGCACGGGCATCGTTGCCTTCTCTGACGAACGCAAAACACTTGGTTGCAACTGCATCGCTACTCTCGTCTCCTGTATGCAATGCCTCGACGACCGAGTGACTGCAGTTGCATGCCTGCTGGCCTCTGGACTTGCGAGCGCTAGCAGGGGAAGAGAAACAGGGTGGCTTGCTGCTGCTGCCCCTTTCCGCCGGCCGATGACGCTCGGCGAAAAAGTCGCGCGCGGGCTGCGCCGAGGGCGGCCAAGAGGCTACGAAAGCCTTGGAGCCCCCCCGACCTCCCCACACGACCAGCAGCAGCAGCACAGCAGCAGCATCGAGACAGTCCGGGCCGGATCAAAGGCATTCTGGCAGCGAGGGGTGGCCGACCTTGCAAGCTCTCCCACCCCAACGACCCTAACGATCGACCAGCAGGCCTGAGCCGAATCGCTCCTGCTTCCACCCCGCTCGCCGCCGCCAAGCAGTCTCTCGTCCGCCCGCTCCTCGCCTCGCTGCCCCTCTCTTTCGACCGACGGGGCGACCATGGTCTTTGCACCGGCTGCGTACGCCTACTCGCTCCTGTCCTCGTCGAGCCGGCGGTCGTCGGTCGCCTCGACCCTCAGCTCGGCCTCGTCCTCGCGGCGGTCGTCCCTGACCGGCGGCGCGCTCAGCACGGCCTTCCCCGGCTCGTCCTCGCCCAGGCGGCCACGACGGGCGGGCTCGACCCCAACCGCCGTCCTCGCCGGCTTCCTCGTCGCCCTCGCCTACTTTTCCTTCCAAGCCTGGTCGGATCCGACACTCCATGACTTCCTTGCGCCTCCGCCGGCGCCCGACAGCGAGGACTTTGCCCGGCTCTACCGGACGTTTTCGCCCGAGCCCCGCCCTGTAGCGCGCCTGGCGAAGGCCGGCGTCCTCCCGACACCCATGTACGGCGACGCCTGCCTCGAATCGTGGCTCGGAAGGGGCGAGCCGTGCGTCGAGCTTGGACCGGGCGCCGGTATTGAGCTTGACGCCGTCATCAGCTGGGTCAACGGGTGCGTGCGAGCTAGGCGAGCGTGGGCGAGATTTGGCACTGAGACTCCCTCGACCCTCGAGCAGATCCGACCCTCTCTGGTACGAGCAGGTGCGCAATGTTGAATGATCAATTCGCCGGCATCAGTCGCAAACTGACCCAAAACCTCTCCTAGTATGCCTACTATTCCTCCATCTCCAACATTCCAGACGGCTGGGGGCCGGCGCCGATAAGGCACTACAGGGAGGTCAGAAGCTCATTCACCTTGTCGACTGCGCTTCAGCCAGAGAGTGCTGACCTTGTCTGGTCTTCGCGTCCTGCTTCGCTTTGCTTGACCGAGCAGAAGGACGAGCTGCGACACGCTCTCCGCGCCCTTCACGCCAACCTTGGCAGTCGCCTGCGAAAAATCCACATTGTCCTCGGCGACTGGGCTTCGTCGGCGGCTGTTGAAGTCGGCAGCACATCTGCCCAGGCCACAGATGAACGGACTGGCCAGGTGCCGTACTGGCTCGAGCAGACTCTCCTCGGTGTCGCAGACGAGGAGGGCGTCAGTGTCGTCGTTCATCATCACGCAGAGTTCTTCGGCGATCGGACTCTCGCCGCCGACGATGAGGCCGGCCACCAAGTCTATCTCGGCCATGCTCTGCCGACGTTCAATAGGTACGGATGAGACGCTTGACCTTTCGCCTGAATGCCGCTGACCTGAGTCGAGGGGGCTGTAGCTTTGCCATCGAGAGCCAGCTTGCCAACCTGCCCGGCCTGGCACCGCATTGGGTTGCCCTCAATGACGACTGTGCGTCTTGGCACGCCATGACCGTCGGCGAGATCGATAACTGACGATGTCAACCATACCTTCTCTTAGTCTTCATCAGCCAGCCTGTGCGTTATGCCCACTTCCCTTTGTGACACGCAGAGTGCAATCCTGACAATACCACCCCCTCGCCTTCGTAGCACTCCCCATCTGACTGGTACACGCCTGCTTACGGCCCGCTGCTTCGGCTCGAGTCGCCGACCGGCATGTACGGCCAGGTCTCGCCCGAGATCGAGTCGCCGCCGGCGGCTTGCCCGCACGAGCGTTCGGCTCTGCTCCGCTCCAACTGGCTCCTCTCGCAGCGCTTTGGCTCACGCGGCCGCGTGCCCGTCAGCCATATTCCCAAGGTCCAATCGTCGGCGATCCTAGCAGAGAGCGCTGAGATCTGGGCCGAGGACTTTCGAACGAGCGCTACCCGGCGATTCAGAGAAACGGGTGAGACGGCCGAGAGCCAGGTTGGGGACCTACACGCCATCTGGCTCGGCGCACTCCTCCTCGTTGAGCGGTCGCGTGAGGCCATGCGTTAGTCTACCCTGCTCCGTTTGAGAGTATCTTTCATGTGTCGTCGTGACGGGGGGCTGATCTTTCTGTCGATCGATTCAGTATGGACCTGGGCGGTCGCTCGCATCGGGGGCCTCGACGGCGTGTGGACCTCTGCCAGCCGGGAGAAGTTGGCTCGCTTGCTCCACCTCGATCTGGCAGTCGAGGCGCGAGTGGCGACTGTCCCTGCCTTTAATCCGGCCGAGCGACCTACAACGACGGCGCCTCTTCTCGCCTCGAACCTGGCCGAGCTCGGCTTGCCTCTCCCGGATGCAAGCAACGTCACCTTCTGTACGTCTCGACAAACGTCATTCTATGCGAGGAAAGACGTTACTGACCCTTCACCATCCCTATCGACGCCGTTCAGCGAGCCTCGACGGCCCGGAGCCCGGCCGAGGCGCCATGAGCGGGCCCTGCACAATCGACCTTGATCTTTGCTTCGGCACTGCTTTTTGGTCGACTGCAGATCTTCTCGTGCCAGCCGAGGACATCTTCAAGCGGCTCGCGTTTGAGCATCCAGCCTGCGGCGACTGCGTTCTCTCGGCCGTCATCGCTGCTTCGGGTCCAGCAGGACTATCGGCTCTCTTGCCTCCTCCAAGGCAGTCGCCTGCCTCGGACGACGACGACAAGGGCCCAGAAGCCGACGGCGACGTCCCACACATGCCACTTACCAAGGATTGGCGGACGACAGACTTTTCTGTCAGGGCCGTTGTCCCTAATGCTGATGCGGTCAACCTTCGGGTGTGGGCTCTGCGGCTAATCGCCCGCTACCAGTACGCTCTCGGTCCGTGCTTTCCCCAAATGACCTCCGACCCCTGGTTGCCCCGCAAAACCCGCACTTAGCTGACCCTTGTGTCCTCCTTTGGCGCGTTGCCCAAAGGCGAGCAATCGCATCTCTTTGCCCAGGTTATCTTTCCCGACGACATTTACACGATCGGTTCGCGGCTCGAGCGCGAGCCTGTGTCGACGCTTGTCTTGAACGACGATCTAGACGGCACGCGTGCGTCTCTGGTCTTCCTGAGCGATCTCGGCTCACCTTCTTCCTCTCCACCTGCTGACAAGCTATCTTGAACCTTTTCTGTCAGTCGGCCAACAACGGCGGGCGTCCGATAACATCCGCGCTTGGCTCGACGAGGCCTGGCCGACACCAGCCTGGTGGGAGCGTGGCTTCGAACCCGACGCAGCTGACGCCCTCGGCCCCATCGAGTGACGACCCGAGCCCGATGCAAGAAGCGCCTCGTCGGCCATCCAAGCCCCCCCCCCCCCCCCCTCCTTTTTGACAGCAACGGCTACCTCACGACATTGTGCACCTCAAGCATCTTTAGGCACGGTCACCGCCCTGCTCAACACCATACCTTCGTCTACTCGGGCAACGTCCCTCCGTCCGTCTCTCCCACTGTATACTCCAGCACACACACTTGCATAGCGTTCGGGCCAGTCCTGGACCGCTCATCTCTCATGTATCCCTAATCGCCTTCATAAATACCTCCGCTTGCACCTGCCTGTTTCCTGATGATGGCTCGACACACGTTTTCGTACAAGGAAGTCCGTCTCTTCTACGTCGCTCTAAACCGTTCCATCGGCGCCGACCCGACTGCAGGCGCTTTCGATCAGTATCGACAGCGATTGACTGGAGCACGCGTGCAAGTCACCAGATGTGAAGGCGGCCAGCGCCGGCGGCGGCCTGAGCGCTCATCCCAATAAAAGGGGTCTGCGCCTCTGTCCGCATGAGGGGCTTCGCGAGGGCTCACCGCCTTACGGGCCTGAACACATCCTCTTCTTCGGGGCGCTGTTCGCTATCCTCGCAGTATACCGGAAGGCGCTGATTCCCGCGTCTGATATATAGAGGAACGCATGTCTAGATCTTTGGCGTCCGCCCCTCAACAGCTGATCGAAATGATGCGGCCCTCGTGGTCGCCGACCATCACCTTTTCACCCTTTAGACTTTGACCGCCGAGCACGAGCGCGGAGAGTCGGTGTCCGTAGACGCAGCCGCTGTCCAGGCCGAAGCTCCAATCCTTGATGTCGAGACCGCGGCCCGCAGCATGGCCGTACAGCACCGACATTGGGTAGCAGCCGCTGGCCTTTTTGCCCTCAGCGTCGACCTCCTCACCGCGCTGGTTCGAGCGCGTGCACTTCTTCATCGACCGATTCCAGATGTCGGACCAGGGCGTACCGCTTTTGCCGTCCTTGGTGATCTCGCCATTCTTGAGGACCGAGCGCATGTTGATCAAGGTCCAAGGATCGGAATTAGGGGCTTCGGCCAAGAGCGCGAGCTCGGACTCCAGTCGCGTCAGCTTGGGATCCTGCCACGGCAGCTTGGCGCCACCCTTGCCAAGCGCGTCGACGTCGTCGGTCGTCTCGGCTCCGTCGAGGCTGAACTTGTGGCCGCGCGGGTCAAACGGCAGGAGGCCGGCATGGACGACGGCAGCGTGTAGTGAGGGGACTGTCAAGGGCACAGCGAAAGGTTAGGTCCGTGCAATGCATGAAGAAAGGGTTCAGCGAACGCACTGTGGATCTGAAGCGGCAGGCTGAGTAGGTAGGCATAGTCGAGCCGCGTCATATGGCGCGCAATCTGGAAGTGTTCGCCTTCCCAGACCCACTCCTTAGGGAACCCAATCTTCTGAGCATCTTTGAGCGAGAGGTTGCCGACTGCGGTCGCGAAGGCTGCCGCTTGCTGCTCCTCGGAGCCGGTGAAGGTGCTCGTTGGCAAGTATCTCTCAAACCACGAGCGCCACTGGATGACCTGTAAAAAGCGCAGAATGTCAACGTCGTTCGTCGTCAGCGCGCCGATGAGTTGAAAGAACGGAGAACGCAGGACTCACAGGTTGATCGTGGTTTCCCCTAACAGCTCTGACGCCGAGAGTGCGCATCTGCTGGAGGACCTCGAGCGGCTTGGGACCCTTTGCGACGAGGTCGCCGACCGAGATGAAGATATCTTTGTCGGCGTTGTACTCAATCTTGGCGAGCAGCTTACCGAGCTGCTTGAACGACCCGTGAATATCTCCTACAAAGAATATACGCCGGTCTTGAATCTGCTCGGCCGAGAGCGTCTCGAGCAGGTGGTAGTGCGAATGATCGTCGGCGAACGACATGGACTCCTCAGCCGACTGAGCGGTCGGCGCGCTCTCGTCGTCGTCGTCCTCGATCCTAGGGTTGTCCGATGCGGCCGAAGGAGCAACGCTGCCTGCGGCGGAGCCGGCGGCGGCGGCCTGCGCAGCCCCGAAGCCGCCGCTCGGTAGCTTGCCAACGGCGCTCTTACCGTCGCTGCCAAGCACGGCGGTCCCGACGACAGCGACGATGAAGAGGACGACAACAAAAAAGGAAGCTGTCCGCCTGTAGGCACGCCACTGGTCGGTCCTTGAGCTTGAAGCCGGCAGCGGAAAGAGCTCGTCCCAGGCTCGCGGGTCGGCCTTGAGCTCATTGAAGCTGGGCGAGCTCCTGGAGCTTGACCGGCGGCGCTCAGAGCCTGTCGAGGAGGAGGACGAAGAGATTCGTCGGAGCGGCACCTGCCGACCAGGCGAATGTAGCGAGGTGCCGACCGGTACGTAGTGCGACGGAAGGTCGGTCGGCGAGGCGTATGGTGACGTGCGCGTCATGGCGCGGCCGTGGCAGCCGAGGTGAGACGGTTGGCGAGCTGGCGTCGTCCTCAAACGGCTCAAATACGAACAAGTCTGATCGTGAGCGAGATGGAGCTCTATGCCGCACGGGATAGAATCTTGCTGAAAGGTGGAGACGGCAGAGGCAAAGGGGGTCGATCAGGGGTTGGTGCTGGAGGGCAGGATGGGTCCTGCGGCTCGCGCTCTCCATAGGCGGCGACATTACGAGCCCGCCCTGACCGCCTCGACTACAACCCCCTCCGACTGCACGTCCGTCCGTAGCCAAAGCATGTCGGGCTACCTCGTTCTCATCGTCGGCATCGTCATCGTGCGTCCAGATCTGGTGTGGGACGCATGATGGGGGGCTCAGAGGGCTGATGGCTTCCCTCCTTCGAACCTCACCTGTGCATCTCCTGCCCTGCCGCTCGCCTTACCCACACGCGTACTGCTCGTGCCCTTCGCCTCGCCAGGCCGCCATCGGCTTCGGCTCGTGGTTCGCCACGCCTAAAGGATCGAGCCAGACGTAAGTTTAGTCGTTGTGCTGTTATCGCACTTTGCCTGACCGCTTGCACCCGTCGCCGACCTGGTCCAGGCTCATCCGGACAAGCGTGCTCGTCGCCCTGACCTCATGCTACCTCATGTCCGTTTCTGCTCGCGATCGCTGCTTCTCTCCATTCATAGGAATCGCTAACGATAGTCCGTATTCCTCAGGTGGGCTATTACCTACCTCGCGCAGCTGCATCCGATCATGGGTGCGTCCTTCATGTTGCCCGACCCTTGCGCCGCTTTGTCCGAGCTCACTCGGCCTCCCCTTCATGCAATTCCTTAGCGCCCAGGCGAGGTGACCTCCGCTTCGAAGAGTAGAGCACATTGCAGCAAAACTTGCTTGATTCCCCCGCTTTTGACGCCGAAGAATACATATGACGACTGTACACGACTATCCGCCCAACCGATCGGTCAATCGCCGCGCCGGCTACGGAAGGACCAGCTGATCGCTGACATCGCTTCGCTTAAGCAACTGGTCTGCGCTTCGAGCGCTAAGTTGCTGACTATACGCTTCTGCGCGCGTCTTGGGTCTTCAAGGTTTCATTGTCGTTGCTCGATCGGCTTCGTCGCTGTGTCGTTACCGCCGCTGCGGGCGCGTGTGCTCTGGCTCGTCCCTCCCTCACCAAGCCGCTGCCCCGCTGCCTGATGATCCGAAACCCTCTGGCGGGACCGGTCCCCAGCCGTCTCCCTCGTCGCCATATCCTCGATCCGCATCCTCGTCAGCTACCACGTCTACCTCCTGGTCGGCGCCGGTGGCCTCGTTGAAGTCGCGCCAGCGGACGCGGAGCTGACTGACGTCGAACGGCAAAGGTTCCACATTCGCGCGCTGATTGTCCGGGAGGTAGATGGTGAACTCGGCAGGGTCAAGGGGCGCAGCGGTCGCTGGTGTCGTCGGTCGGGAAGGAGGTGCATCGTCCGCCAGTGGCACATTGCCCCAGCCCCCGAGGGCCTGCGAGTGGGAAGACGCCTTACTGTCAACGGCTGACACGAAAGAGGGACGACTGACGAGAGAAACGGCTGACCGCGATTAGCGCCCGCTTACTTCCGCCCGCGACTTCGCCAAGCTCGGGCCAAAGCTCGGGCAGCGTGAGCTCTGCCCGCTCCCAATGCTCCATCAACCCACGAACCTCCTCTCGAATCTCCTGCCGCGAGGCCGGTCGACCGGCCGCTGCTAATGCTGGCAAGATCGCCCGCCGGACGAGGTTGTGCTTTGGCAAAGCACTTCCGTCCGGCCGAATGAACGGCAGGCTAGCCGGCTTGAGCGACCGGGGCGACTGCGCTGGCTCGGCCTCGACTCTTGTAAAAACGGCCGCCTGTGAGGCTGCTCGAGCCTCAGCCGACGGTGGCGGGGCGTCTCCCAGCGGAGGGCCAACGAGCGAGCATGCCACCTCGTAGCCATACTCGAGCGCGATCTGATTACACCACGTCTGGAACTCGTCGGGCGTCCACTCCATCTAATGGGTGAGCATGCGCGGTCAGCCGAGGCTCGCCGCGAATGGTGGACGTGGCAGGCAGGACCTTGTGGTCGTCGTTGCGGAAGATTCGGTTGGTCCGACCGGTCGGATCAAGGAAGCCGCGACTGTTCTTACCCTGGCGGTCGAAGCGGCTGTTAAAGGCGTAATCTGCGCGCACATGGGATTAAAGTTAGTCGATTGCCCGTCTGTTGGGCGCGTTAATGGGAGGGGAAAACGTACTAGGCGTCGTGACGAGCAGCAGTCTCGGCCGGTATTCGCCCAAAAGCATTGGCGCGAACTTGTCGAGAACGTGCTGCTCAAGATGTTCAATGACTTCAAGAGCGACGATGGCTTCGCATGCGCAGAAGTCAGTGTTATACTGCGCGAAGGGGTGTATGAAAGGGGGGGGGGGCGGCGTGTAATTAGAAACAGTCCGCAAGAATTCTACACTTCCGCCTGACGCACTAATGTGAGATCTCCCTGCCAAAGGGAGACTGCCAGATCCGTCCACCGGCGAGTGCCATATCCGGTGTTAATTAGAGGCTCAGTGGAGGAAGACACGCCGTTTTGCGAGTTGTCCGGTAGGTCTGGCGGCAAGTAGAAGGCCGCGAAAGCCTCGAGGCTACGTCGGTCGATATCGAGTCCGGCGAGAGACTGTAACATTATGGGGTCAACACTCTGCGGTGCCTAGCTCCGTGGCGAAAGACATGAGAGCTGACCTCAATGTGCAAGCAGGTGTCGACGTCGACGTCGGTCTGCGCAGCGTTCTCCGGCTGCACCGGGCCCTCGCGAATGGTCGGCGCAGGTGAGACGAGCTGTCAAGAGGTCGCCATTACGGTCAGATCGAGTCATCTGACAACAGCTGCTCGGAGATTGAAGCTGTCAAAAGTAACGAACGGCTCGCAAGAGGTTGCCTGACACGAAAGGCAAGTCGAGGTTAATGCGCGTCACGCCCCTAACGCGTGCGCCGCAGACGACTTGCTGGTTCGAGCTCACCTTCGCCACAACCGACATCAAGGACCGAGCGGACGTTCTCTTGCCGCAGGACGCTAAGTGCCCAGGCCTAGGTATGAAGAGATGAAAGATCCCAGCGAGGTCAGCCCAGCCCGGAGCTTAACTCAGAACGAGAGAGCCATGGCTGGTCGGCAGCGTGAGCCGGCTATTATACGGACCTGACGCTGGATTGCGAGCGGCGGGAAGAAATGGATGTCGTCGTCGCTACTGCCCTGGACCCAGTGTCCACCCGGAGCCTCAGAGCTAGCCATAGTGAAGCCTGAAGGAGCGTTCAAGACTGTGACTTGTGAGCCGGCCGAAGCCGGACGTCGGGATATTGGGCGTTCGGCCGCTGGGCTCGATGAAGTCTCGCTAGCAATCTGACGTCGAACTGCTGAATTGCGAGAGATAGACTTTCCGGAAGACTTGGACGGGAGATTATCTCAAACTGACGATCTTGCGAAAGTTGGTTAGGAGGAGGAGGAGCGCGAGATGAGAGTATGTGTTCCGTCTCGAATATGGTCGCCTGCGCGCGCAATGCAGCTACGGCTGTCGCGCGAGCTCGTTCGTGTCTCTGCGGCACTTGTGTCTTTTTCGACACATCACATGTCAAAATTCCTCTAAACCTGTCGTCAATGATGATATAATTTCAGAGGAGGCAGTAAGCCCCGATAGATCACTCTAGGATTCCCGTATCCCTCTGTTGCCGCACCGCGCCGCAACACCATGAGCCGACACACCGCTGCCGGCTTGGCCACGGGTCTGCCAATCCACCGATCTCTACCTCCGTGGCAGGGTTGTGATCGGTCAGTTATCAATGTGGCTCTCGCTCTCGTCACTCGTACCACGAGAGCAGCCCCATGATGCCGACGCCAACGCCGAGGGCAAACGTCTCCTTGACGAGCTGCCCGCCGGTCGTCCGCCCCGATAAGAGATCTGGAATTGAGCTGACTGTGGCGATGTATATGAACGCGCCGGTGACTGCTGGGATGACGAGGTCAGCGGCCGTGGCCGAGGTACCCCAGATGCCAGTCGACGCTGCAAGAGCGCGAGCAGCGGGGCGTCAGCTCATTCCGCCCGTGACTCCATACATCGCGACGACGTGACAGCAACTGACTGCCGAGAAGAGAGGCGACGAGGTCCGTCTCGACCTCGGTCGCGCCAGCGACCGACGAGCGGTGAGCCCAGATGCCGAGCATTGTACCGGCAAAGGCGCAAAGACCGGTCGCCAGCTGAGCTCCTATCGCCTGGCTTTTAGAGAAGCCCGAGGCACGCAGCATACTCAGATCGGCTACTTGATGCGGCACCTCCTGTCGAGTTATAAGGACGAGTTTATTAGCGGCTATTCGACCGTTGGGGCCCATCAGGAGGAAGCTAAACGCACATGAGCAAAGCACGCAACGGCTGTTGACGCCCCAAGGACCGGCGAGGCATAGAAGGCGGCGACAACTGTCAGAGCGTCAACGCAATTGTGCGTTGCGTCGACAACGAGATTGAGGATGGCCCCGACGGCCTTGCTCTTAGATGCCTCAGTCGACTGGAGCTCTGACATCGGCGTAGAGACGACTTCTTGCCTGTTGCCGCGCTTCCTCAGCTCGCCGTCGTTCCTGCTCACCTCAATCGAGGATGACGAGCCGATCGTCGCGGGGTGGTCGTAGCCGTGATTGTGGCCACCTTTTGCCTCATCCAAGCCTTCGGACGAGAAGAAGCGCGTGAAGCGCTCAAACAGGTAAAACGAGATGAAGCCGACGAAGATAGAAAGAGAGATGACGATGTTTCGCTTAGGCTCGACGACGACCACCTGGACTCCGCCGTCAATGGGCGGCTCGCCGAGGAACGAGTGAGGTAGGAGATGGAGGGCAATGTCGCCGAAGAGAGCTCCGACCGCGAAGGCCGACATGACTTTGAGCGACTGGGGATCAATGTCGGCCGGCATCGCGGCGAGCAGCAAGTTCGGGAATGAGCTTATGTAGAAGGTTGCTAACAGAGCGTTGTGGCCTGGGTCGGCGAACGGAAAGAGCGTAGAGAAAGCTCGCTCCGAGAGCGACTCGCCCTCCTCTGCGTCCAGCGCTGCCTTGATTGAATTCAGCTGCCGGATTGGTGCGCATTGTGAGAGCTCCGAGGGCTGCAGATGCGGACCACAAGATAGCTCACAGTCAGCAGCGTAGAGGCGGACGGAGATGACGAGCCCAGAATGGTCAGGCTGAGCTCGCTCCGAGCCGGAGACGCACGAAGATAGGCCCCGGCTCGTCCGTCTTCTCCAGCATCGCAAACGTCCCGCTGAGCAGGGCGAGCGAGCAGCCGACCAGGGCGAGTCGTCGAATAGAAGGCATGGCACCGGGGCGGGTCAGGTCGTGGTCGAGGAATGGCTTCCCTTGAGCTGCCTCCGGGCGTCAATGGACCGCTGCGCGACGGCGCCCGACTGCACTTGCTCTTCAGGCTCAACACAATCGAAAGATGAGGGTGAGGGAAAGGTCATGAAGAAAAGGGTCGTTACGAGCTGCTAGGAGATCCAAAATGAATGAAGAAGAAAGGGAGATAAATCTAGGCGGACGTCATAACGGCGTACGCGCTGCGAAGAGGAGATGGGGCGACAGTCAGCACCGACGCCGAGGACGGAAGACAGGCGGGCTGCGAGACGTACGAGGCAGAGATCGAGTCGTGCGAAATCGAGATCTTGATCTTCTTGGAGCCGTGCGTCTTCTTGAGCTCGGCCGAAAGCTCGACGATGGGCCCGGTCGGCGTGGGCCTGCAAAGAAGGCAAGCGGTGTCAGCCTCGCGTACAAGTCTGCAGCGTATAGGGAAGGCAACGTACTTGATCTCAATGTCCTTGAGCTGAGCGGCCGCGCCCTTGGATTCGACACCCATGGCCTTGAAGGCGGCCTCCTTGGCGGCCCAGCGGCCGGCAAACGAGGCCTGGGGCGACGGCTGCTTCGAGCAGTGAGCGATCTCGAGCGGGGTGAAGTTCTTCTCGACAAAGGCCTGGTTCCAGTACGGGAACTCAGAGATGAGCTCGGTGTCGACACCGACGCCGGCGACGGCTGGGTTCTTGAGCGCAAGCTGAAGCGCGCCATGGTTGGCGGCCTTGGGCAGGGCCGTCGGCAGTTTGGAAGCGACGCTGTACTCGCCCTTCTTGTCAAGCGAGGTCCGAGCGAGAGGGTTGAGGAGGACATCGAGTTCCTGCTCGGGTGTGTACTGCGGGTGCTCCTTGATCCGGACAAGGGAGTTGGTGATGAGCGCCTCAGAGCTGTAGAGGTACGACTTGCGCGCGCGGGGCGCCCGCTTGGCAGCGTAGGCGGCAAAGTGGGCCGGGTCGAGGGCCGCAAACAGGTGGCGCGGGTGGAGGATGAGGCAGTCACCGCCGACCTGGCCGAAGCCGAACGAGGTGATCATGCCGGCCTCGAGCTTAACGTGCTGGATTGGCTTCGATGGGAAGAAGAGGTGGGCGTTCTTCCGGAGCTCGGGCGCAATGTTGTCGGCGTTGAAGTTGCCGGGGACGAGCGCGTCGGCGAGGACCTGCATCATGCCGTTGATCTGCCACGAGGCGGCGGCACCCTTGGGGTGGCCAGTGAGCGATTTTTGAGCGATGCATGGCGCGGCGTTGCCCTTAGTGCGGCCGAGGTGGGTGAAGATGTCCTGCCAAACGCCCGTCTCGTTCTTGTCGTTCGCCTTGGTCGAGGTGCCTGCAAAAGAAGTGCAGAAGTCAGCTCTTTGAAGCGAAGGCTAAGAATGTCAAGCGAAGCCGGACAAACCGTGAAGCGAGACGACGTCGACGTGGTTGATGTCGAGGTTCCAGACGGCGAGCGCGCGGCGGAGGGGCGCGATGCGAGGGTCGGAACCCTCAAGCATGCCGAACTGGCCGAGGGCGGCCTTCTCCTGGCGGGTAGCCTCCTCCTCAATCTGCGAGATGCGCTCCTGGACGTTCTCGACCGAGCCGCCGGCCTCGAGCTCGCCCTTGAGCAACTCGTGCTCGTTCTCGAGCCACTGAGCAATCTGCTTGCGGCGGAACGCAAGCTGGCGCGAGCGGTACTTGATGTCGAGCGTGAGATGAGGCGTCGCCGACGGGATCTCGCGTGCGACCGAGAGGACACCGCGGCCGGGGGCGGGGATCGATCGGCCGGCCTTGTCGGTGTGAGTCGACGTGTAGGCGACGACACCCTGAATCGGGGCGCCCATCTCGAGCGCAGTTCGGGCGCTCATGATGATCTGGACACCGGCACCCTGGGCCTCCATGAAGCCGTCGCGAGTCGAGGTCGTCGGGCGCGAGAACTCCTTGGGCTCGCGGCCCATCTTGAGCTCGGTCTCCGAGTTGGAGGTTGCCTGCATGTTGGCAAACTCGTACGAGCCCTCCTCGGAAAAGTCGTCGAAGCCACCGGCGATCATGATCTTGGCCTTGCCCGAGGCGACGGTGTCGCAGGCAATCTCGAGCGACTGGAGCGCGGTCGCGCACGCGCCGACGGGGATCTTGACCGGACCGGCGGCCGACATGAGGAGCAGGTTGACCCAACCGGCGACCGTGTTGATGAAGGTCTCCTGCAGGACATCCTTCTGGACGTCCTTCTCCTCCTTGCGGTCCTTGAACATCATCGACAGCGAGTGCATGCCGCCCATGCCGGAGCCGAGCGCGGTGCCGACCTCGGAGGGGTGGACGTACTTGTAGAGCTCGTACGGGTCCGAGACGCCCGACATGACGAGGGCCTCCATGACTGCAACGAGGGCCCAGAGTGCGGTCCGGTCGGTCTGGGCGATGATGTCGTCCGGAAGACCGAAGCGGCCGGCGTGCCAGCCGGTCGGGAGCTGGCCGGCGACGAAGCGGTTAAAGTTGACCGACTTGGGGATGAGGACGCGAGCGCCGCGCTTGAACTTGACGAACCACTCGCCCGACTCGGTCGCCCAGCAGTCAACGTTGTCGCCCTGCTCGCGCTTGAAGCGCTCGGCGTCCTCGGCCGAGGCCTCGATCGGCTCGAGGTCGTGGTTAAGCTGGACCTCCTGGTTGAATGCCTTCTTCTTGGGGTCGTAGCCGTAGAAGAGCTCGGGCTCGATAAGGCGGATACCAGAGTGGTCGAGGATCTCCTGCTCGTACTTAGCACGAACGTCCTTGTCGTCGACCGGCTCCTCAGTCTTGGCATCAACCCAGCCGACAAAGGCCTTGCCAGTCGACTTGAGGCGGCCGTCGAAGTGCTTGATGAAGCCCATCATCCAGGCCATCTCGATCAGGCCCTCAATCGTGAACTCTCCCTTGGCCTCCATCTCCCACCGCGTGCGCGACGAGCCCCAGGGGCCAACTTCGGCGAAGCCGGTGACGACCATGACCTTGTCGAGGTCAATCATGCCGCGCGTCGCGTTGAGCTTCTCGAGCGCCTCGGCCGAGTCCAACACGGGGAACTTGAACTTGAAGTTCGCGCGCGGGGCGATCGGAACCTTCTGGTGGATGCGCTCAGCGTCGACGCCGTTGATGATCTTGAAGTCGGCCGACTGGTCGAGCGCAACGGCCCGACGGAGGTCGCCGGTCAGCTGAAGCTGCTTGCGGATCTTGGTCGTCGTCTCAGCCAGGTCAGGCAGGCGGTCCATGCCACCGTTGAGGTCGGCCCAGACGGGCTCGATCTGGGTGATGTCGAACAGGAGCGGGTGCATGAGGCCGAGGATGTTGAAAGCCATCTCCTTGGCGGAGAAGGTTCGGACGCCGAGCTTCTCGAGACCTTCGGCAACCGTGTTGGTCGGGCCCATGAGACCGGTGCCGCGGGTCCAGCCGATGACGGCTCCAGCGAGGCAGAGGTATTCGCCCCACGACTCGGACTGCCAGCGCTCGAAAAGCGTCTCGAGCGAGATCTTCGACTCGCCGTACAGGCCGTCGGAGCCGAACGTGCCGTGGTTGGGCGAGAGCGGGAGGATGACCTGGGTGGGGCGGGTGACGAAGTGGCGAGCGGCCTTCTTGGTCTTGACAGCACCGAGCAGGCGCAGCAGGTTGGTCTGAGAGAGAGAAGAGGAGAGCAAGTTAGAATGGCGGAGCACAAATCTAGCGGTGAGTGAGGACGCACAAGCATAACGCGGTGAGCAAGCTCCGACTTGTCGTCGAGGCCGTCGATCTCGCGTCCGTTCTCGGGAACAGCGGCGAAGGGAACGATGTAGTCCAGGTCGAGGGCGAGGGTCGAGTAGATGTAGTCGACGAGGGCCTCGACGTCCTGCTTGGAGCCCTGGTTGAAGGGGACGACGGTGAGGGCCGAGCCGCGCGAGCCGAACTCCTGGAAGATGGTCTGGTAGTACTCGACCGTCTTCCGGTTGAAGCGCGAGGTTGTGACGACGACAGTTGCGCCGCCGGCGAGGAGGCCCTTGAGGATCTCGACACCAATCGAGCCCTTGCCGACGCCGGTCAGGAGCGCGTTCTTGCCCTTGAAGGTCGTGCCCGAAGTCGCAATCTCAGTGAGGACATCGAGGTAGAC
Organism: Cystofilobasidium macerans; assembly: GCA_014825765.1. Lineage (NCBI taxonomy): Eukaryota > Fungi > Basidiomycota > Tremellomycetes > Cystofilobasidiales > Cystofilobasidiaceae > Cystofilobasidium > Cystofilobasidium macerans. The sequence continues at coordinate 117,039 of MVAP01000011.1, read as the reverse complement.
CGAGGTGAGCTTGGACGAGTACTGCCAGGCGGTGCCGACCTTGCGCTTGAGGTGGAGCAGCGGAAGCTTGTCGGTGACGCCGGTGACAGCCGACGAGGCCTGCTCCGAGATAGTCGCAGGGCGCATGAACTGCGACGACGAGCGACGCGAGCGGCCGGCGGTCCGGGCCGGCCGACCCTCATTGCGGGCAAGGTTCTTGACGACCTCGCCGTAAAGCGACTTGATCGCCGCCTTGTTGCCGCGCGAGATCTGCGGCTGGGCCTTGACGAGCTTCCAAAGCTTCGAGACGTCCGACTGGACCTTCTCGAGGTTGACGTTCTGGCCGGGCGAGATCTTGCCTCCCTGGGCCATCTCGTGGACGTAAGCCTCAAGCTTGCGAACGTTCTCGCGGACGACCTCCGAGTAGACAATGTCACCCTTGGCGGTGATCTCGGTCTTGGGCGCGGTCGGGAAGGTAACGTCCTTGTAGACGGGGGCCTCGTGCAGGGCCTCGCGGCAGTTGTCGAGAAGCTGCTGGCCGAACTCCTTGGCGAGCTTGAACGTCTCACCCTGCTCGACCGAGACCTGGTCGACGTGGTACTGCATGTAGTCAATGAGCGTCGGGTCGGCCCGGTTCATGATAGCAATGCAGCGCGAGGTGATCTCGCGGTCAACCGTCTTGAGCCGGCCGAAGATGATGTCATGGAACATGATGAGGGCGTCCTGCCGGACCCAGTTCCAGTGCGAGTCAAAGTGGCGGGCCTTCATCGGCTCGAAGATCGGCTGGATGCCCGAGATGTAGGTGTCGCCGTGCTCCAGCGCAATCGCATCGAGCTGAGCCTGGAGCGCAAGCCCGTTCGCCTTCTCGAGGTCCGCCAGCCGGTGCCCGGCGCGGGGGTCCTTGCCGAGCTTGCGCATGTAGAGGTCGACGTGACGCTCGTGGAACTCGTCCTGGTCCTTCTGGAACTTGACAAACTCCTCCGAGTTGATGACGGCACCGCCGCCGCCACCTCCGCCGCCTCCGCCACCACCGCCGCCCGAACTGAGCGAGATGCCGGCCTGCTGGGCGTAGACGCCGACGACCTGGTCGAGCCAGGCCTTGGCCTCGCCCTCGTTGCCGAGCCGCTTCGGAGGCTCCATCGTGACACCAAGCAGAAGCGCGGCGTCCGTCCGCGACGGACCAAGACCCCAAGTCTTGGAGATGTGGGCCTTCGCCGACGACAGGTTGAAGCCACCGGGCATCTTGCCGCCGATCATGCGCGAGATGAGGGCGCCGGTGCACTTGCCGATCGCGCCACTGTAACCGAACTGGATGGCGGCACCGAGCTCATCAAGCGGAAGCTCCTCGCCCTTCTCGGGCGCCGAGCCGAACTCAAGCTGGAGGTCGGACAGGAGCTCGTTCTGGAGCGTCGACTTGCCGCCGACGAGGTCCTTGATCGTCTTGGTGAGCGGGACCTCGCTGACGGCCTTCTTGAGCTTCTGGGCAATGATGACGCGGACGGTGTCGACAGCCTTGAGAGGCGCATCAGGCACCTCGGCGGCAGGCGCACCGCCGCTCGAAGGCGGAGGCGGAGCAGCGGCGGCCGGCGCGGCGGCGGCGGCAGGAGCCGGAGTGGATGACGAAGACGACGACTCGGCGGGGGCGGCCGGCGCCTCCTCGGCCTCGTCCTCGAACTGGTAGTAGACCTCCTTGGTGTTCTTGGCGTGGGCGAGGATCTCGCGCTTGCGCGAGACGGGGCCGTCCCGGACAGCGTACTTGAGGCCGAGCGTCCGAGTCGCCATGCCGGTCAGGGTCGGTGAAGGACCGACCTCGATGAGACGCTCGAACTGGTAGTAGTCGAAAAGGAGGTCCTGCGTCTCAATCCAGCGGACAGGCCTGCAAGATCAGTGACGTCAGCATCCCGTCGAGCACGAGTGGGCAATCGCGGGGCTGAAGACGCACGAAGCGAACTGGTAGGCGAGAAGCTCAATGAGGATGTGGTAGGCGAGCCGCTGGCGGTGCTCGGGCGCCGACCACGTCGCATCGTCAGTGGTGTCAATGAGCTTCTTCATCCGTGGCGAGCCTGTCAAGCCAAAGCGGGAATGTGAGCGGAAGGCAAGCACGAGCAAAGGGACGCCCGAAACGCACCCGTCTGGTCGAGAATCTTCTGCGCGTACTCGCGGCTGATCTGGAACGGGTCGGCGATCAGGTTGGGGATGTAGAGTCCAACGAGAAGCTCCGGGTTGAGGTCTGCGGCCGAGACCTTCTTCGACAAGTACTTGAGGAAAGGTGAGACGCCCGACCAAAGGTACTTCGAGTGGAAGGGGACGTCGATGCCGGGCAGCGGGATGGTCGCTGCAGTCGGTCGGGAATTAGTCGACCATCAGCGCCGTGTGAGAAGAAGCGCCAATCGACAGCAGCGCACGCACCGAAGCCTCGCTCAAGCTTAACGTAGCCATCCTCCTTGGCCTTCTCCTGCGCCGCTTTCAGCGACTCGTCAATGATCCGGTTGAGCTGCGGGTGGGAGGCGGGTCAGGGTTGAAGTCAGCTGTCGTCCCTCACGGGGCCTGGCTTTCTAATGCATGCGTCAGCGAACCTTCTCCTTGAGCTGATCGACCGTCAGCGTCTCCTTCAGCTTCTTCATGTCGACCTTCTGGACCTTGATGAAGTTGAGGACATTGCCGAGCGTCGCGAGCGCGAGGTTCTCACCGGCAGCGACTGCGGAGTGGGGAAACGGGTCGGAAGGAGTCGCGCGCGCGCGCGGTCAGCGAAGGGGCGCGACGCGCGGGGACCGCCTCCGGGCGACGGCAGGAGGGACAGACCATATTGCTAATAAGCGATCGAAGGCAGAAAGCATGGTCATAGTCAGCGATAGATCACGAGCAGCAAGATCCGAGAGGTCTCGACGTTGAAGGGCGCTCCTGGCCGCTCCCGTAACCTGCAGAGCGGAGCTGGTGGGGAGGCCGAGCCAGCCAGCGCCCTCCGACACGAGCCGCTGAGATCAAAGCGACTTACCGTGCCTGCCAAGCGGCGGAGTAAGCAAGGGAGCTAGGGTCAGTCCCTCGCACGACCGTCTACGAGTAGCCGAACAAGCGGAGGGCTTACCCTCGACATTATAGTTAACGAGCTCGAGCAGCATGCCCGTCCGGCCGGCGATGTGCACGACCAGCTCGCGCAGGAGCAGCTCCTTGCGGGCGAGTTCCTCAGCCATGGTCGCTTCTTCTCCTTTAAAAGTCTAGGTGGGTATGGAAGGAGAAAAGAGAACACGGAAGAGAGGAGGAGAGAGAAAGAAAGAGAGAGAGGGGGTCGTGAAGGGGGGTTGGTGAGTGGTTGGGAGGGAGGAGCAGCAACTTCGGGGGCGCCCAACGCATTCCCACTGGGCTTTGGCTCTGGTTCCCACGCTCGCCCCGCCGCTTCCGAAGCTTTCTTCGGATCCGCAAGGTGCTAGCATCTATATCTCTATCTCTCTCGCAGGTCGGCTAGCCATAGTTCCAGCGACAATGTTTCACGCCTTCAGCCCCTTGATGAACTCGCCGACGAGCCGCATGAATGGCCGCGGCCTAACAGAAAGGCAGGAAGCACGGTCAGACGGCGGTCTCTCGACTCGTCAGAAGACTCCCCCGCGACGCCACTGACTGTTCGGCATGGACCCAGTGACCCGTCTCGAGCTCGACGATCGACTGCGGATTGACAATGGAAAAGCTTGCGTCAGAGAAAGAAGACCGCGCCCGACTGTCAAACAGCGTACGCACCGAGTTCGGAAAGTAATCTAACGTCCGCGGCGCGTTGTGCCTATTGATGTAGGCGCTCTTCGACCCTTTGACGAACAGCGTCGGTCCCTTCCACTGGACTTCACCCGTTTTGAAAGGAAACTCGCCGATACGGCCAATTGCACCGTCGAGAATAGCGAGCGGATTCCGGAAACCGATCTTGCCTTCCTTGAGCTCAGCGTTTGTCAATAGGAACTGCCGCACGGGTAGGGCCTTCAAAGGAACAATATAAGCCAGACTTCAGTCTAAGAGACTGGAAGCCGTTTTGCGTGCGTCTCTTCGACTTACAGGCTCGGTCTCGGAGAGGAGTTTATCAGCCTCGGCCCGGGTCGACACGCCCGCCGACTCGATGGCCATCATTGCCTTGGTATAGGCCTTGAATCTATTGGAAAAGCCGAGGTCGATGGTCAAGATATAGTCGAGCTTTGTCAACCCCCTTGTAGCTTGTGTCAGCTGGCGGGGATGGGACTGACTCGGGCGAGATTCGACCCTCCGAAGGCGCCATGTCGACCGAGATCAGACTCGAGATCGGCTTGTTCAATCCCTCATGAAGCGCGACCGTCATGACGACCTTCCCGCCCCTGCAGAGGTTCGATCAGTATCAGTCCACATTGACGCGGAACACAAGTCGGTAGCATTGCGACTCGGCGGGTGGGGAATGAGACATACATCGAATGTCCCATCAGATGGACTTTCGACAGCTTGTGCTCGCGCAGAAAGAGTCCGACGTCAGCTGCCATCGCTAGATAATTGTGTGGCTCGGCATGCGGCGCCGTCCCGTGGTTGCGGAGGTCCTAGAAGCATTCGGCATGGCGGAACGGCGCGAGCGCAGCACACGGCTGTCAGCCCGCGATTGATACGATGAGAGGAGTCGACAGACGCACGATGGCATAGACCGGCATCTGGAGATCTTGAGCAAAGGCTTTCGTGAGAGATCTCCAGCTGTGAGGAACGGAGGAGCGCAGCCAAGGTCAGCCTGGAGTTTGCCTGTGTTCGATCTTGACTTGCTGGCTCGGTCGCTGTCATTATTCGCTCCGACAAGCTGAAGCGCGCAACCAGCAGTCTGCGCCGAGTTTTCTTTCCTCGAGATCTAGTCTCCCAGGCGAGAGCATTATGGGCAAGCCAAGCGGCCGGACCGAGAGACTTACTTCTGCTTTGAACCGCTGCAAGGAGGGGTCGAGCCGCGCAGGCGAGTCAGCTTAAGTGCCTGAGAGCTGGCTCTTGACCGCAAGACACGACGTACAAGAGCCCGTGAGCGATGACGAACGCCTCGCCCTCAGACGAGCTTGCCTTAGCCGGCTGAGCAAACTCGAACGGCAGCGGGACAGGCTCGGGTAACAGTGGCGGGGTCACAGAAGCGGCGAAAGTGCGCAGGCCTAGCTGCTCTGACGACAGAACTTGGCGAGCGACGGCCCGAAGGAGCCCCGAGGCGAAAGGCGACATGCGACGATTGATATGTTCGTTCTGGTCACCTACGGGGACTGGCTCTACAAGGACAGAGGGGGTCGTTGGACTCGCGACGGTGTCCGGTAGGGGTTAGAGCATGCGCCGGACCACGCGCAGGTGGAGGCGAGCTCGAAAGTCCGACTCGAAGCCACTTCCCGACAGCCACCTTACCTTGCGACCCTTCCAGCACCCCGGCTCGCTTCCCTTTGTCGACCCTCCGCACGGCACGCCAGGATGCTCCCTCTCCGGTCGCTCCGCCGCGTGAGGCTCGTGACGCCGGCACTGCTGAGTCTGCCGTTGCCGGTTGTCCGCCAGCTGCACGTCACGCCCCCGACGCTTGCAGCCAGGCCACTCCGGCCGACGACGGCGCGCAAGGTCATCCTCGGCATGAGGGGCCACAGGAACAAAGATCGTGAGAGACTGATCCTTCGCTTGGAATCATCGTCCATGGAAGAATGCTGACTGCAGCGGTGCTTCGGTCTTCGGTCATCCGGCCCGCAGTCAAGAGTATGAAGGCGAAAGACCGGCTCTCTAACGAGCTCACGCACCGCGGCAACGTCCACCCTTCGCTTCTGGCGACTTCGCGGAACGGCCGGCCAGGAGGGGCGACCGCCGATGCTCGTGTGCGCTTCCTTCCCCCGACGGCTGCCATGCGCAAGCCGCCAGCCATTAACCGGCCGAGCTCCAAGCGAGCGGCACCGGTCGTCCAGCCCACCAATCTTGTAATGGGGGTCTCGTCGGCCGTTCACACACCGAGCCCGAGCCCGGCCGCGTTCCGAAGTGGCATCAAGCTGTCCACACCCGACAAGGTGGAGGCTCGCAAAGTCTTCGAGTTCAAGACGGAGCCGATGCGTAACTTACCGCCGACGGCATCCAAGTTTGTATCGCACCCGACGCTCACTGGCCTGCCAGAGCACTTTACGCATCCGCCTCTTCGGCCGGGGCTGTTCTCCTCAGTGCGAGAATATCTCGAGTCGACGCGCAGAGAGGGCGACCGCAAGCTCGGCCAGTACGTCGCGACTCCCATCCAGCGGCTTGTGCTTGGGCATTTCTTCCCGCCTCGCGAGGCCGCAACGGGCCCAACGCCGGTCACGGGCGGATCGGCAGCTGGATCTAAGCTCGCCGAATGGCAGGTCCGAAAAAAGGACTGGCTGCCGCGGGGCATGTTGCCCGGCAGCAAGACCCTCTTCGCAGCCGAGACAGGCAGCGGCAAGACGCTGGCCTACATCCTGCCTGTCATTCAGGGACTCAAGGACTCAGAGGAGTCTCGTGTAGCTCAAGAGATGGCCCAAAAAGCGACGCGTACGGCCGAACAGATGTCACGCAATTCGAAGGCGCTGCCCTGGGAGCAACTGGAGGATAGCTCACCAACCGAGGAGAGCCAGGACGGCGCCGAGTCATCGTCCATCCGGCTTCGGCCGCGCGCTCTTGTCCTCGCGCCGACGCACGAGCTCGCGCGGCAGATTGCCGGTACGTTCAAGGCGCTCGTTCACAACGAGAAACTACGGGTCGGCTGCCTTTCGTCTGGCACGGCCTCAAAGTACGGCAACGGATCCGAGGGTCTTCCGCCCGACTGCGACGTTCTGGTCGGGACGATGAATCGGATCCGCGACCTCATGGGCATGTCGACCCTGCGCGACAACCAGCCGGATAAGAAGGGCCAAAAGCGCGAGGAGGCCGCGCTTGCCCGGCTGATTGAGCGGGAGGAGGAGGAGGCCCGCAAGTGGTCCGACGGCCCTTGGATGGGCGAGGGCCTGCCGCCAATCGACGGACGTGAGCGCTGGATGCCAGACAAGCGGCTGACCTGGGCCGAGAATCTGCGTGCGCGCGACGCGGCCAGACTTTCGGACGAGGATGCTGGCGACGAAAAGCCGAGCTGGCAGTCACGCAGTCTGCGTCTGATGGGCGAGACGCGGGATCGCAAAGCGCGCAAGGTCCTTAGCCTCGACAGGGTCGAGTGGCTTGTCCTTGATGAGGCCGACGTTGCCCTTAGTAAGTGCGCTGTTTGCTTGGCCCAGACTCGCCGAAGCTGATTCTGCGACTCTACACTGCCGATATTGAATTGCAGACAAGGACTTTGTCGAGGATCTTTTACCTGTGATCGAGCCCCTTATGAAGCGCGTGTCGCCACCGCCGCCTCGGACGATCTTCGCGACGGCGACGGTCCCTGAAACGCTCACGCGTTTCCTCCAGATGCGGCATCCAGATACGGTCCGACTCATCACACCTAACCTTCACAAGCTACCGCACAATCTTTCGGTCGCACGTGTCGCTTGGTCGGGCGGCAACTGGCGGTCCGACGTCCTGATGGAGATCCGACGTGCCTTTGTCGAGGACGCCCGCGACGGCAACGAGCACTCGCAAGTTCTGGTATTCGTCAATAGGACGAGCCGGGCGGAAGACCTGAACGAGTACCTGACCGAAAAGGGCTACGGTAATCTCCTCATGACGTCGGAGTCCAAGACCCGCAAGCGCGGATCGAACAGGCATGTCGCTGGCTTCCTGGTCAACCCAAAGGAGCAGCTTCAGGGACTGATCGAGGCGAAGTATGACCCGAAGCTGCATCTGCCCGTCAAGCCGCCCCCTAAGGCGATCGGCAACAAGATCGAGCTCGACGCGCCCGATCCGGTCATCTTAGAGCAGCGCGTCATGGTGACGACTGGCGTCCTCAGCCGAGGGCTTGACTTCTCACCTAATGTCTCAACCGTCCTCATGGTCGACGAGCCGACGACGGCCGTCGACTTCATCCACCGCGCCGGCCGGGCCGGTCGCGCCGGCAACATGGGCCGCGTCGTGATCTTTTCGAAGAGCCACAAGGCATCGATGAACGCGCTGCCCGACCGACGAGGGTCCGGTGGTGCCGGTCGTGGCGGCGCCATCTGGAAGACGATTCAGGCCTCGCGCCAGCGCTTTGAAAGCAAGCGGGCTAAGAAGTCGAGAGACTCGACCCGCGGTGGCAAGAAGGGGCACGGCACCTTCAAGCGCCGTTGATCTGCATACTGCTTAACACTGCCTGAGTTACCGGCTGTCCGTTGTGGTGATAGAGAGCATGGTTATTGCGGGCAATCCGATGAAGGCTGCCGTGCTACTCGTGCTGGCTCGCAAGTCGTTGCTGAAGTTGCCGGAACTGTCTAATCGACTCTTCTGAGTCGGCCATCATCTGCGAGATATCGGGCGCGAGTCAGCAAAATGGCAGAAAGTCAGCAAAGGGTGATGTGTGACTGACCTCCTCAGTCCGCTGATAGACGTCGCTCTCCGGGTCGTTATAGATGAGGGCGTTGGCAAACATGAGCATGACGTCGCGCTCAAACTCGTCGACGGTGCTGATTTGGCCGTCGCGGATGCGGCCCTTGATCGTCCGCAGGTCCATTGGCCGGTAGACGATGTCGTGGTAGTCGGGCGCCTCGTTGGCTCGGATCGGGACCTGGAAGATTGATGATGACCTGTGATTGGAAATCGACTGGAAGAGGAGATCGATCGTCTTCTTGAATGACTTAGGATTCGACAGGGAGGCCGGAAGTGGAGCCGCCGAGGCCGAGACAGACGACCGCCGAGTGCCAGTTGCGGTTGAGGGACCAGCTGGATGAGTGGAGGATGGGTCTGGTTATCAGGCTCGAGACCGCAACGGCCGCTGCCGGACGGAGGGGCGCGCACCTTCGTCCGGCGTCTCGGAGAAGTCTTCGCGCGCCCGCTTGGTCAATCGCTCCGAAGCCCCTGCCGGCGAGCCGCTTCGGCCAACCCCCTCCTCGGCGAGCTTGCGCTTCTTTTCGCGTGAGGCTGTAACGTATGGACGAGACGAAGGTGAGTTAAATGCTGACTGGAATGATATGCTGTCCTGAACTATTGACGTACATCGTCCGGTGGTAGGCTCCTCTTTCTTGGCTGCCTTCGTGTCTCGCTCGCGCTCTCGCCGGGCGCGGTCCCTTATCCGGCGCTCGAGCTTCTTTTGCTCGTGCAAGGCCTCCTTCTGCTCGTCCGTCAGCTCATCTCCAGCAACCGAGCCCGCCTGCGAGCCCGTAATCGATCGCGTGACGCTGTCGCGCCGGAGCTTGGCGTTGCGCATCCGCGCCGCCGTTGCCTTCGCTGTCCGCTTGACCGGCTCCGAGTCGTAGTCCTCCTCGTCTTCATCCTCGTCGAGGTCCGAGTCGTCGTCCTCGATTCCTGACGCCGACTCGGCGGCTGCTTCCTCGCGGGCTGCCTTGCCCTTGGCTGCTGATTTCTTGCCTTTGCCTTTAGCGCTGACGCTCGCGACTGTACTCGCCGGGCTAACGTCCCGCGCCTTACCCTTTCGAGCTAAGCCCGAGCGCGACGTGCCAGTCGACGAGACCGAGACGGCAGGCGACGCGAGTCGGACAGCGGCAGTGGCCTTGCCCTTCTTGGCTGCTGGCGGTCGTTTAGCCGACACTGGGCTTCCATCGGGGGCCGACTCCGCAGCGCCCGCATCGTCTTTCTCGTCCTCCGTCTCGCCTGTGCTCGAGAAACCGCTGCTCGGGGCTGGACTGTGTGGTGATTGTGGCGGCGGGATCGCCTTGTCCTTTGTCTTCTCTTCCTTGACCTTGGCTGAGCCCGGCGTTGAAGGACCAGATGTTTTGGAGGTCAATGCACTGACCTTGGCGCCCTTCGCCGGCGTCCGCTGGCTCGCTCTCGATGGGGGCTTCCCAGTCGTTTTGGCGGGTGATGCCGGCGAAGGACTTCTGAGTTTTGCTGGAGGGGAGGGCGTAGCCGAGACGTGCGTATCTTGTGAGGCCGGTAGGGTTTGAGACGCCTTCTTACCCAGTGCGGCCGGAGAGGCCTCGAGGATTTTGCTGACAGATGCCGGGACTGATGCTGTCGATACTGGCTCACTCGGTTTGACGTCGGGCGCCTCCTGCTGCTCAGCGTCGGCCGGCGCCACCGAAACCGCTTTCTTGAGCGGCGTGCTCTCGAAAGCGGGCGTCGCCGACGCATGCTCGTCCGGAACGATGCTAGAGCGGGCCGAGACGTCACCAAGGACCAGCGTTCCCTCGTCTTCGTCCTCTCCTGCGGTCCTGTCAGTACCTCCAGGCGGTTCACCTGTACTCGTCAGGGCCTTCGTGCTTGTCGCGGGTTTCTGGCCATCATCGATCAATTGGTCCTGAAGGTACGACACTGCTTGCCTGCACTGAGCAGCCAGCTCGCCGACTCGGCGCGCGAACGCTTGATCCGAGTTATTGAGAGTCGTGACCATTGCACGAAGCTCTTCAAGAGGAGGAGGAGTCAGCACAAAGGCATCGAGCTCGGATTCGAGCGTCCTGTCATGGCCAAGTTGGATGAATGATGATGCAGAAGGATGTCAGAACAAGTTGAGTCGGCAAATAGGTGACCGCAGAGATGACGCACGATAGGGTGCCTTCCTGGGAGAGTACAAGCTCTTGCAGCTCAACCACTCGCGCGTGGAGCTTGGCCCGCTGATCGAACGTCGTCGCCATCGAGTCCAGGCTGCGCTCGGAGGAGACCTATGGAGAAAGATAGGTCGGGTTGGCAGCGGTTGGCAGCGAGCGGCTGAGATGGCGACGGAGGAATCAGAATCTCATCTCACCGCCGTCGCACATGACAGGTAGATTGGGCACTCACAAACAGAGAGATTCGACAGAGAAGGTGATGATGATGGACGGTTGCACGAAAGCAGCCTCTCCGGACGCACGCTTCGTCTGCGCTCCGACGACGGGCCTGGCATGCCCGGCGGAAGCGATCGAGGGCGCGCCGACGATACGACAGCCGCTTGTCCGGCCGACAGTTCGACACTCAACAACAACGATACTCTTCTCAGGACCAATTTCTCAAACGGTCACCAGCTTCCTATCGTGCGTTGTCTGTCGTCGTGTGTCGCACCTTGCGTGGAGTCGTCAAGCCGCAGGCTGCTTTGTCTCGTGGCCTGCCCTCTTTGACCGAGCCGAGCGCGGAGTTGTCCTGACCTTCTGATCTCTTCCGGCCCTCGCCCGCAGCGTCGTCCGAGCATGTCAACCGAGGACGCTCCCCGTGTGTACGCTGTCGTGACTGGTGCCAATTCGGGCATTGGGCTAGGTATCGCGACTCGATTCTTGCTTCAAGTTGTCGTCGCCTCTGCCGCACCCTACCGTCAGCCAGCCGACTCAGTCGCTCAAACCAAGCCGTTCCGCATTTCGCCTATGCTCGCGACCTCGCACGACTGCCCAATTTTCCCCAATGGTGGTGTCACGCTCGTCCTCGCCTGCCGCTCGAAGGACCGGGCGGCGGCGGCGAGGCAAAAGCTGCTGAAGGCGCTGCGAGCCGAGCTCGTTCACAAGGTGCACTCGATGGCCGAGTGCAAGCGGCTGATGGGCACGGTCGAGATCGTCTGGGAGGAGCTCGACCTCAGCGAGATGGCCAACGTCCACGACTTTGTGACGCGTATGCAGGACAAGTACGTCGCTTAGGTGTATCTTAGATCCCCCCGCCCGCCCTCGCTCGAGGCAAGACTGACGGACCGCCTTTCGTGTGCGCCTCACTCCTGGCAGCTATCCATACATCACGCACCTCTTCAATAACGCTGGCGTCGGCGCTTGGGGTGGTATTGATTGGCCGGCGGCCCTATACGAGGTCGCAACCAACCCAATTAAGGGTGTGACGGACCCGGCTTTCAAGAAACAGGTCGCCGGCTGGCGGTCCGAAAAGGACGGCCTCGGCTGGGTCTGGCAGTGCAACACGTTTTCGCACTGGTGCATCGTACGTCTGTGTGTCATCGAGGCTGGTTGGATAAATCGCGATGACCGACCTGTGCCGGGCTCCGCTAGACCCAGGCCCTCCTGCCGCTGCTGAAGGCCTCGCCCTTCACCGATGCCTCGCGCATCGTCTGGACGTCGTCATTTCTCGGGGACGACTCACCCTCGATCGACTTTTCTGATCTCCAGTGTGTCGAGACGCTCAAGAGCTACGATGTTTCAAAGCGGCAAGTCGACCTGCTGGCGGCCAGCCTCGACAAGCAGCTCCGGGACGAGGGCGCCGGCGTGCGCTCGCTCGTTGCCGACCCAGCCGTCACCGCAACCGAAATCTTCCGGCCGCAACTCGGCCTCCTGCTCTACCAGCTGATGATGTTTGCTTTCTATTTCGTGCGATTTTCCTTCACCTCTCCTTTGACTACATGTCCTCGACTGACGCCCCATCCTCGCGCGTTTGCGTTAATCAGGCCCGGCTCGTCTGCAACTCGCAAAATCATCCGATTGACCTGCTCTCGGGAACGATTGCCTTTGTTCATGTCGCGCTCCTGCCCGACTCGCTCGTCCCAACGACACCGTCAACGAGCCCAGCCGACGAGGTTGAGGCCGAGACCCCCAAAGCTGCCGTCATTGACGACTCGGAAAAGGCTAGCCTGGCACCCAACTCATCCGGCAAGCAGGTTGCTTGCAAATTCCGTAGTCAAGCGACGCGCTGGGGCCGAGCGTACACCCGCGTCGCGTCATTTGAGTGGGACGAGCGCGAGGCCGAGCGGCTCGTCGGCGCTGTCGAAGAGCTCCGGGCGACCTGGGGCAAGGCTCTTGGTGGCTGGCTGCCTGAGGATGAGGACGAGAGCAAATAAGATGCGCCTTTTTGCAGTAGCGAGTTCCTTCCCTAGTCGAAAGCCCCACCCGACGTTCAACGCGTCCGGCGAGTCGACGCTGCCTTGTGCAGTTGCATCAATGCTGGCTGCTGCGCGCTCCGGCGACTATCCGGGCCGAGGTCCTCGTGCCAGCAGGTTACCCGGCCGCGCCCGATGCGACATCGACATCAACAATCTCTTCCGCCGACCTTCCTTGATCCTGAAGCTTCAGTGCGTCCTTGACATCTTTCTATACGCTGTAAGCGGCTCGGCTGATTGGCCAGTCCAGCCTCTTGTACCGCCGTCGGACAGCCGTCACTTGCCCAGGCCACGATGAGCCTCGTACAGACCTCCTTTCCCGACGCCGCCCAGCCGGTCGCCGTCTACACGCTCACACTCACAAATCCACCAGACCATCGACTGACGTCGGCCCTGCTCGGAGATCTCGGCAAGGCCCTCGACCAAGTCGAACGCGACTGGTGGCAGCGTCGTGAGGCCTTCAAGGAGGCTCAAGCCAAGCTCGACAAGAGCCAACGGACCAAGGGGCCTGGTACCGTCGGCGGCGCCATCATTATCCGCGGCGAGGGCGAGAAATTCTTCTCTAACGGTGCGTGTGGTTGGCTTGTCCGATGAAGACACACGCCCTATGAGCTTCAGGCGACCTTCTTGTGGCTGACAGGGTCTGCAACGGCTGCCTATCCAGGCCTCGCCTACGAGGATTCCCTCAAAGACCCAACCTTCCACCCGTTCGTCCATCGCTTTTCCCGTCTCTTGCACCCGGGACCTCGTGCTAACCGAGGAACAACCTGCTCATTGTGATTGGGCAGCCGTCAGCCCTGCTGCTTCTAGCACTCAAGTGTGAATCCGCTGATATCGACTTCCCCCCTCTCCTTTGCTGCGCTGCGTCAGTCGTCTACAATCCCGTTATCCTCCGCCTCCTCTCCTTTCCACTCTTAACGGTGGCGGCCATTAACGGTCATTGCTTCGCAGGCGGCTTCCTCCTTTCGCTCGCCTGCGACTTCAGACTGATGCGTGAGGAGCTCGAGGGCCGACGCGCTTGGTGCTGTATGAACGAGGTGCGCCATAGCCAAGGAGTTCGGCAATCTGCTCGCTGGCTCAAAACTGACATTCAGCCTGCGTTGCTCATTCAGATTGACTTTGGTGCTCCCCTTCCGGTGTGCAAATTTCAATTAATCGCTTAGGTGCTCCGAGGTGGCTCACGCTGACTTCATCGCCCGGCCTCGCCCGGTCGCAGCCCCTGTTCGCGGCTGTCCTCCGCGACCGACTGCCTCGCGCACTGCTCCAGCAGACGCTTCTTGGCGAGCGGCTCACATCGACCGCTCTTGCCTCGCATGGGGTTGTCACTCTCTCGCCGCCCTCCGACGCCGGACTCATGCAGAGCGCTCATCAGCTAGCGGCCAAGATCGGCGCCAAAGCGGCGACGGGCGTCTGGGGCGAGATCCGAAGCGAGATCTGGCGCGACATTGTTGTCGTCGGCGACAAGGATGGTCGGCGGATGCCCAACATGCCCTGGGACGTCGAGCGCCACGCCAAGGAGCGGCTCAGTCTGCCAGCCGGACTCGTCCAGAAGGCCAAGCTCTGAGACCTGCTTTTGCGGTCCATGGTCTGTACTTGTACGAATGGCCTTGACGGTGCGTCCGTGAGTCAGAGCGCGCTCTGAACAAGATCACGGAGGAATCCTCATCTAATCGTCTGCGACGGGCATCTCCTCCTCCATGAAGCGGACCAGCCGCACACGGATCTCGGTCGTCTCGTCGCCGCGAAGGACGTCGCTCACGAACCGCGCCTCGACCTGGAGCTGAACCTGCGCACGAGCAACAATGTGGGTCGGATCATGAGGGATCAACAAGACATGGTTTAAGATTGTATGAGACGGACCATCTCGAGTGCGCCACGGATGACGCCGCAGAGGACGTTGCTGAACCAGAGACCGCCGTCGAGAGCGTCCGGCGGAAGCTCTGCTAGCTCCGCCAGAGGGTTCTCGTCGAGCACAAGTCCAAACTCGTGGATGGGCCCTCCACTGACTGGTGCTGGCGGATAGACGATCGAGGGCACAATGTTGAGAAACGACTTGAAGCCAACTTTGGCGAGGATCTCGGCCGTCTGCGTCAAGTCGGTGCACCGTGGTAGCGATGTCCTTGCGAGGAAGTCTTCGATCAACCGGGTACCGATGTTAAAGCCCCTAGTAGCGGCCCGCCAGTCAGGAGAAGGGAGACACATCAGCCGGGGTTCCTTGGACTGGCGAGAGGCACATCATTGGGTCGCACATCTTGTCGAGCTGCGCGTTGACAGCTCCATAGTCCTCGTAGTCCTTAATGAGCTGGACAACGAGTGCACCGTACGTGAGCGTGAAGATCTCCGAATTCTGAGAAGGAAGGTATACGTAGGGCTCTGGTCAATTCAATTATGTCGAGTTGTATCACGAGCCAGAGCGCGCACCATCTTGTCGCGCTGCTTCCACAGGTCCTCCTGGCGACGCGTAGAAAGGTGGCAGACAAGCCGGTCGCAGCGATCAGCTATTGGTCAGTACTGACCCTAACCCAGCCACGTCGGCACGTACCCCGAGCTGCTTGTATTGTTTTGATGTTGACGCCATGATCTCCAGTCGTTGCTTGCGATGAAGGTCGGCAGGCGCGTCGGTCTTCTGGTCGAGGTGCGAGCTGCGGGTCGGGGACGTCCGCGCGCCCGCGTTCCCGGGTGGCGCTGTAACCAAATTCAAGTACTTTCATCTAAGTCATCTTGAGCTTATGCTCTTGTAATTCATTCCAGTGCATTTTCAGTCTCGCGGATCGAGTGACCAAAGGCCTGCCTCTGGCGGGTGCGAGGCTGCCGGCGTGTGCTACTGAGTGTGAGCCGGACGGACTTGGGCGGCCCTCGGCGGGGCGCGGCGCCAAAGGCTCTCTGAGCATCCTCGATCCGTGCCGAGCCCCGTCGGCACCAGCTTTCGACGCTTTGCGTCACCAATACCGCGGAAGCGAGCGCGGCGACCTGCCTGAAGAGAGGGTCGTCCGCGCTTCTTCATCGGCTCGAGGTACGTGCACCCTCAGTCAGGGCATGCGCGGCCCACGTATTCGAAAGCAGACAGAGTTCCTGCACGCCCATGGGGTTCGTTTGTGGGGTCGTCTCGGTTCGAGGGGGCAGGGCTCGGGCCTGCTGCGCTCCTCCATGGGGTCAGCAGAGCGCCGCGGCCGCGCAAGAGCGGCAACGAGGAGAGGGTCGACTGCTGAGGGAAAAGACGGCTCGGCACCCGACAACCACCCTCCTCGACGCACGACTGGACAAGGCGAAGCCCCATCTTCTTGACCGCCTTTACCGGCTTGTCCTGCTTCCTCCTGCCCGCGACGCCATGGCGCTCAGGTCGTAGGCCCCCCGTTGCCCAGCCCAGCCTCAGTGCACTCCCCAAGCTCGCCATTGGTCCCTCGCTCGTCTGAGAGACGCCAGCTATGTCCGAACAGCCCTGGAGTTCGAGCTCGACTGCAGCCGACGGTCGGCGTCGCAGTTGCGATCGCGGCAGCGGCGGTCAAAGGTCATCCCTTGGCTCGTCGCTGCACGTAGTCGAGTCCTGGCGGCGAACAGTCCAGCCGCTGGCTCAGCTGCCACCCGACGGGTCCACTACCGCGCTTGCACAGCACGCCTCCTTTGTGTCGGCTGAGACTAGCCTTCAAAAAGTCGGTGGCGCCGCTGCCGGTGGCTGTGACAAGGCTTCCTTGCCCTCAATGTCGGCCAGGTCCGGCCTTGCTTCATCCCTCGTTTCAAGAGAGCCGGCCGTCGAAGGCCGAGCCTACCCAGCATCTGATCCGCTGGGATTCTTCATCAAACGGCCCGTCCAAGCGCTAGCTCGTTCGGCAGCGCCTGAGCGGACACTTTCGCTTTCGTCGGCCAGCTCGGCTCACGTTCCGGCGACGACGCTCACGCGGACGCCTTCTTTATCGGAGGCATCGTCCTATACGGGCGACCTTCATGGCTGGAGCGGCGCGCTCCGCAACGGCACGACGGCCAGCTCTGACCATTGCCCGGCCTCTCCGACGGGCCTGCCCTTCGGTCTCGATTTCGGCGCGAGCCTCTCGCTCTCCTCTGGTCCTTCGCCGACTTCAAGTCCGACCGCACTGCGGCCAGAAGATGACTTTGCGCATGCGCCGCCACCGCCCGTCTCGCTTCTCTCGGCTCTTCTAGCGTCTCACTCGCATCATACCAAAGCGCTCGCCCAGCAGCATCCCTCGAGCGGGTTTTCCAGCGCTCACCCGCCGTCCTCGGCGTTTGCCTCGCCGGCGTCGTCGATGCCCAACTCGACGGCCTCGTCCCCGCTTGGAGGCTCGATCCACCCACATCTCGTGCAGAGCGCTCGTCAGCGGCGCTTCAGCAGCGGCGCGTGTGACATGCTCGAAAACGTGGGTGAAGAAGGCGAGGCCGAAGAGGCCGAAGTCGCTGCTGCCAATGACTCTGCGCCGCATGGACAGCAGAATCCTGAAGCCCTAGTGCTTGAGAACCCAAAGCCTGTCCTGGCTGTTGAACATCCCTCCCGACGACCAATTCAGGTGTGTGCGCTGTCTTGCCGTTCAAAATTCGACTAGCGAGTGACGCTGATCGAGTGACTTGTGTAGGCCATAAAGGCGCGCATCGGTATCCCCTCGGCGAAGCCGCCGTCTATCTTTCTCGCAGCATCTCCGGCGCCATCCCTGGTCACACCGAGTGTGACCAATGCAGCTCGCAAGCCGAGTATTGTCTTTTTGGATGACCCCGAGGTGAGCTGCTCTTGCCGACTACTAAAGGCAACAAGCGGTCGTTGACTTCCTTCTCGTGCTTTGCTAGATTGCGGCGAAGCGAAGCGCTGCCGAGAGCACCTCGGCCTCGACGCCTGCCACCTCGGACGCAGCGACCGACTCGTCGGCCAATGATTTCCTCTCAACGCCAGAAGTCTCGCCCGCGCCATTCGCGCGAGAATTTCTCGCACGACTGCCGGCAACAAACAACGCCGCGGAGGGGCCGTCTACATCA
Organism: Cystofilobasidium macerans; assembly: GCA_014825765.1. Taxonomy (NCBI): domain Eukaryota; kingdom Fungi; phylum Basidiomycota; class Tremellomycetes; order Cystofilobasidiales; family Cystofilobasidiaceae; genus Cystofilobasidium; species Cystofilobasidium macerans. Next base: position 99,296 of record MVAP01000011.1, on the reverse strand, counting down.
GTACCGCCTGTGCGACGGGGATTATCCTTTGCAGAGCCTACGAAGCAATCGCTGGCCTCACCGCCCTCAACGCCATGGCCAGCCGTCGCCAACTCTCGCCCGCCAACGCCTACCCGGAAAGCCTCTGGTCTGACCTTTGCCGTCACCGCCATTTGTGCGCGGCCGAAGGCACTTGGCCCCGACAAGGCTGTCGGTACTCTTGAGGAAGATGATGACGCCGAGCTCGAGGACATCGACGCCGGATCCGACGACTCTTCCTCCGACGCGATGTCGTCGTCCGGCGAGGATGACGACGACGACGAAGAAAGCGAAGACGAAGACGGTCTGGACGCTTCCGATGAAGAGGAGGCCGACGGTTACGAAGAGGACGATGAAGGCGAGGGGAGCGACGGATTCGAGCTCGGCGAGCGCGAGGGCGCCCGATACCGCTATCGTCGCGAAGCCCTCTTTGGCCAAGATTCGGACGACGATTCGGCCAGCGTCGGCTCCGAGGAGGAGAGCGACCTGGCATTCGACGAAACCGCGTCAGTCCGAACAAAGACTTCCGGCCGTGGCAGCATCTTTTCCAACTTTAGCGGCTTCGCGCCTAATGAGGAGAGCGAAGACCTCTCGAGCACTTTCCGCCAAGCGTCACTGCAACACCGCCGCTCATCGTCCCTCCGCGGCCGAGCCGCCTATGCCCGTCACTCGCCGACTCTTCCGCCAATTGACGCCATTGTTGGCGACTCGGCAGGCCCTTTCGATCTCGCTCCCCCGGCAGCGGCGCCTGCCCCTCACAAGCGAAGCCGTCAGCTCTTCAGCTTCATCCGGCGTCGCGACGGCGGTAAGATTCCGGCGCACTCGCCACACCATGCGCCGCGCCTTCTCTCCAACGGCGCAACTGGCTTCAGCCCGCGACCCGTTCGTGCTGCAGAGTCCGGCGGCGTCCCGAGCGACCTACCTTCAGCCGATGAGCCCCAACAACGCGTCTGCCGCGACAACTTCCTGCCTTCGCACCTCAAAAGCGAAGAGGGCAAGCAAAAGGAGCGTGAAGCAGAACTCCGCGACCTTCTTAGTAGCACCGACGGCGGCGGCGCAGGCGGTGGAAGTCGTTATGGCCGATGTTCTCGCCATCGAAGCCCTCCTCCAAGCTCGAGCGGCCGCGACCGAAGCCGAGATCGGTCGCCGGCGCCAGCCAGACGGCGGGCCAAGAAGCTTTCGGCGCCAAGGACGCCCATCCCCACCTTACCTGGCGCGCTCAATCAACGGTTTTTCGACGCATACGCGTCCGACACCCTTCGCCCGCCGCCGCCCCTGATGCACGTCTCGGACTCCGGGGCGCGGCCGACGGCCACGACAGGTGGCCGCAAAGCCCGACGCCGGTCATACAATCACGGCGCGGCCTGTAGGCCAAAGGTTGGCGGCGAGGCTACGCCGCCAGTCTTTTTCTCCGAGGCCGAGACGACGGGCTCACCTAGGCTCTTGCGCATCAAGAGCCGGCCGATCCCGACGCCAAGCCGGCGTATGGTCGACGACCAGTGGGATGGCGACGACGGCGGTTTCCCTTGAAAATCAGCCCAAGCAATCCTGACCCCTCACCGCAATATAGACACGTTTCCGCTCGGCTAGACCTTTTTCCTCGCATGCCTCCTCGTCCCACTCATTTGTAGCCTTCCGCACACACGCCCCATGTCCCAACACATCTTCGCATTGTCCCTTGTAGCATCAGCCCTCGCATCACGTCCGGGACCCTTCCCCACGCAGTCTCTTTGTCATCACGTCATGAGCATTCGTTAGCAGGATGGAGGGCAGGTGGGGACCTCGCTCAGTCCTCTCGTTTGTGCCTGTGCCCGTGGCGGCGGTCGTCGTCTTCATCGTCACGACTCTCGCGACGTCGTCGGCGTTCGCGTTTGGTCTCCTCGGTAGCGCGCTTTCTTTGGCCGGCCCCTGTCAACAGAGAGTGCGAGTCGTCTCTCTGGTGACGACTGCGCGACGTTAAGGTGCTCGAGCGCTTCGGCGAGGACGATCGTCTGGGCTCGGCGCTCACTTGTCGACGGCTGCCACTGCTGCTGCCATGACTGGCCTGATCATCCGTCCGCGGCGGCTTGAGCTTTTTGGCACATCGTGAGCAAAGCACGACCTTGACCAGCGCCTGCTTGGCGATGCCAGCCTCCTCGTAAGCGAACGGCAGCTCAAACTGGGCACGAGAGCAAAGCGATGCGAACAGGTCAGCAAGGTTCAGGCACGTAACGTCCTTCATTGATTCCAGCTGGCGCGAGACGTACCGTGCTCAGGGGTGGTGGCGGATGGCCCTCCGTCCGGATGTGGTAAGCGCAACGGAGCGAGCCGCACGTCTCCTCCCCAATGAGCTCGAGGACCTCGGGCATCGTCCGCCATCGCAGCGCAACTCGGCCCGAGCGCCAGTGTTTCTGATCGATCAGGGCGAATTCCTTGAAGAGGCTGTCTTCATATCGTTTGGCGACGGCGTCGGCGTAGGCCTGGTCTTTGGCCAGAGCCGTCGTTGATCGTCCTCCAGAGGCGCTGTCATCCTCGTCCCGGATAAAGCTGGGGATCGATTGCGAAGGGAGTCAGTCCTCTGCTCCAGGCTCAGAGCAAGCAACTGAACGCACCGGTGAGCCTCTTTGAGCACGTCAAAGTCGGTTCGAGCGTTGGCGAGACGTCGGGCTTCCTTCGCTTTGGCCCGCGCAGCGTCCGGGTCGTAGACAGACTCCTTATAGAGGTGCCGATCGTGCGCCGTGAGGCCGCGCAAGGAACTGGCCTCAGACATACTGTCAGGTTTGACCCAGAGAGGTCACGCGCAGATTACACTTTCTGATGGCCAAGCGATGCTCTTGGCCGTGGCGGCGGGAGATCGTGTCGTGGGTGGGCGACGAGAAAGACGAGCGCGACGGCAGCGAGGGACGGTCGACCGACGGACGGGGTGCATGCTGCGCCCATGCCGCCCTCGATCACAGCCGTCTCATCATTCCCGGCTCCGCGGTGCGTCCAATCTAGATTCCTCCCTGACTCCAGCAAACGCGAACAGTAGGTAGGTGAGGAAGGATATGGGTATATTCTATGCAGGGGGTAAATGGAGCTAGAAGAGTAACCACGGAACATGGATGCAGACCCGCTGCACTTGTCACGCATTTAAAGGCAAAGGAGCGGTCGGCAACGGAACGGTTGGCTCAGGGCCGTTCATCGCACGTGACCCGCTAGAGCTCGAGGACTTATTGCTCGGTAAGGAGCTGTAAAGAGGACCGCGGCCGCGGGTCGCTACAAGGGGCGGGTCCTCGACGGAATGGACGGCTGGCGACGGAACGGATTGGTCGGCGATGGCAGTTGAGGGTAGCGCGTCGGGCTTGCTCGCTTGGGCTGAGACGATCGAATTATCCTGAGAGATGTCTGGCTTGCGGACAAGGTCTGATGTGATCGCGGCGGTGAATAGTGAAGGATTTCTAGTGCCGTCATCAGCAGCCTGTGTCGGCGGCGGGGACGGGCGTAACTGGGGAGAAGGCTGTGGCTTCTCGAAGGAGGGTGGCGATGGTGCCGACTGGTGCGGCTTTGCGGTATTCTTTGACAGCGGCTTTGGCTTTGAAGGTGCCTCTGGCTTTATCGGCGCCTCTGACTTTGACTGCGGCTTTGTCTCTGACGGTGGCTTCGGCTTTGACGGCGGCTTTGGCTTGGACGGCGGCTCTGACTTTGACTGCGACTTTGACTTCGACGACGGCTCCGGCTTTGACGGCGGCTTCGGCTTTGACATCGGCTTTGACGGCGGTGGGGGACCTTGTGACGGCTGTTGCGGAGCGACAGCTAGCTCAGCTGACAGAGGCAGCATGGTGATGTTCTCGCTTCGTGTCGGAGCAGAGCCCAGGTAAATCGGTTGCGGCGCCCGTAGATATTGACTTCGGATCTTCCTGGCTTCCTCCCTTTCAGCCGGTGTCTGATAACCGTAGATCAAATCATTGTGAATGATAATCTGCGCGTTTGCGAATGGAAGGACACACGTGTCAGCCGAGAAAAGTAATCAGGCTGGGAACAGGCACCACGGCGCACCAGTCTTGAAAGCTCAAGGGATTTGACGGCTTCAACAAAATCGGGGAGGGAGGCGAAGGCCGGATCTTCCTCACTAGAGCCGTCAGGATCAGACGTCAATCGTTCAAACACTTTGGCAGCGGGCGGCCAGGAGGAGGATTTTTGCCGCTCGAGACGGGCGATCGCGAGCGCGCGCAATATCCAGGGGGCAGGAGTTGGTGAGAAAGGCCTGCCGCCCAGTCCGTTTTCGACATCGCCGTCGTTTTTCGGTTCGACAGGGGCCGGGATTGGCGAGGCAATTGAAGTAGAGGTGGTGACCGGACTAATTTTACGAGTATCCTCTTTCAGGCAGGTAGCGACGGAGGTGGATGGCGAAAGCACTACGGACTGCGGAGAGAGATTGGGCGGCGAAGCCAGGGGCGGATGAGACGAAGCAAAGAGCGGGCCTTTAGGTCCGGCCTCCCAGGAATTGGCACTGTCTTGTCTTGTGCTGGATGCGATCTCCTTATCTTCGGACGTCGGAGTGGAAATGGTCGAGGTTTGCGAAGCTTTATCGACCTCCTGGGTTGTGGACGACGGCATCATCGACACCTGCGGCAATGCAGGAGCCGGCAGTGCAAGTTCTGTCGCGGCAGTCGGTAGGCAGGAGGGGCCACCTCTCGGAGAGCCGACGAATGAAAGCGTCTGCAAGCTTGAAGCTCGCTCGATGGCAGTTGGTGCCGTCGCCGAAGGTGGCGTAGGTTTCGAGGCCTCCTCTGCTGCCGCAGCCAGCAGATCTTTTTTGATCCGCTTCTTCTGCCCTGGCATCTTTGGAGCATAGACCTTACCGGCCACAATGCGAAGCTTGCGATAGTAAGAGGCAGTAGAGTATTGTATCAGCTGAAAGCAAGAGTGAGCCAGACACTAGTTGACCATGGACTCACGTGAGGAGTCAATCGATCACCCTTTACAAAGGATTGAAATTGTTCGATGATCTCCTGAGCCGCAGCCCGCTTTTCAGGGTTCAAGGTGACGATGGCGTCGTTGCCTTTCGCCGTCAGGCTGTCGATGACCTGCTGGACTGAAGGTGTAGCGGGACTTGCGCTTATCAATGCCTGGAGCGATGTTATAACAGCTTTGATCCAGAGGGCAGTGCCGAGCTGATCCTTCTTCAGCTCCGTTTCAATGAGTTCCTTCAGTTCTGTACCTTGCCTTAATGGCTGAGTGGCCTCAGCTGCAGTCCCAGTGTTTGATGCTGTTGCGATCGGAGCCGGTTTGGGAGCGGCTTCAGATTTGGCTTTCGCCGTGGGCTTTGCTGGCGCCAGGAAGTGGTTCGGGAATGCCGTCGATAAGTCATTCGAAGAGGGCTGAGCTGCCTGAAGACCGGCCGGCGCCACATGACCCGATCAGCTGCCGCCGCAGGTTGTCACGGTCTGTCATTGAGCAAAGGTAAGGGGAACACGCACATTCTTGAGCTCCGTCCATGATGCCGTCGGTTCGGTTGTTGACATCGCAAGGGAGTGCGTTTTGCCCGTACCGGGTCCCGGATCGGCAATCAGCATGGTCTTCAGGCCGCTAAGGTCCGGATAATGTTACCTGTCAGTCCAGCTCGATGTCGGGCCTCGAAAGAGAAGGGACTCACGTCTTTCGCAGCGAAAGCAGGGTCGAAATGAAATCCGAATCAGCCGAGCTACAACGAGGGTAGGAGTGAGCGTCAAAATGATGGGATCTGCTGGCAGGGCAAGCAGCGGGACCCGGATGTACATGACGATGTAAACGGTCGAAGGGCGGTTCGGCTCAAAGTAAGCCGCCTCCCACATGTCGTGCTGCATGCGGCGGTCAACGACCCTGTGAAACGGCAACAAGTCAGGGGCAGGGCAAGGAAGCCAAGCGTATCGCCTATGTCCCAGTAAAAGGACTTACTCCATTTTGCGGTCGTGTGGGACATGGATAACAGTGATGCCCGCCTGGGCGACGGCAGGCGGGATGCCGAGGGTAATGCCGCTGTAGAGCCTGATCTCGCTCACCTCTCCTAGCCCACGCTCGCGGACAAGCTGACCGAGAGCGGCGACGAACTTAACAGCGATTGCCCCCGGGCCCAGACTGTAATTTTCCCAGTCCCAGTACACGACTGCTTTTCTGGGGAGGGGCTGCTGAAGCGCTGCTGGTCGGGACACGAGGTCTGCAACTATTGTCGGCAGGGAAGCTGTCGACGACTGTAATGCTGACCGACCTGAGCTTTCAGGTAGTAGTGCCGGGGGGTCGGGTGAAGGCTCAGATGCTGAGTGGTACGGCAGGGAACTCTGGAGACCCTTCGCTCTCTGCAAATTCGGCGTTGGCGTTGTCAGAATGGAAATGATTCAGGGCCGAAAGGGAAGGACGAACAGTCTGAAGGTCGTTAAGCTCGGCGGCGAGCCGTCGGTTATGCTCGCTGGCCCGCACGAGCTCCTGAACGACATGCCTCCAGTCCGCCGATGCAGGTAACGAGGGGTGGTTCTTTGCGACTGCCGACCACTGTGGATCGCGGACGCTGTCATTGACCTTCTCAAAAGACGGAGGTGTCACCGACGCCAACCAGGTGCCGGAAGGCTTCGCCGCCGGTAAAGCACTAGACTGAGCAGCTTCGCTCGGGCCGGCCAGCAGCCGAGAGAGCTTGTCAAGGCCGATCAGATGGCCGGCGGGCGGCCACAGTCGTCTCATCGAAGGCGAAACGAGCCCGGATCGAGAACGAGACAGAAAAATTGGCTTAGGCTGAACTGGTCGACGTCGACAGCGTGCGAGGATGATGAGGCGAAGCCCCTTTCCGGGGAAGCTCTCCACTTTCTCCGCCCCTTGCGGCAAGGCCCTTGCGGCAAGGGCTCCCTTCCCTCCTTACCTGAGTGTCATCCTCAGAATTTCTAATACTGTCAGGTCCAGAAGGATCAGCTCTCTGAGAGACAAAAATTGTCGCTGAGGCTTGAGGCCATCGTGCATATCGACATCAAAGTGCAGCCAGCATCTCTTACGAGACCAGTTCCCTCACCGCTTTACGTCCTGACCGAATGATCTTGTACAGAAGCTGCCAGATGACTATTCATCTTCAAGGGCTTCATTGAGATGCACGTTGCGTAGTCAGGGTAGCAACCCTGCACTCAGTTCGGCACGCGGTCAGAAAGCGTTCTCACTCTATCAAACCGTGCGGCACGGGCAGCGGCGGCGTGAGCCATGATTCGAGAGCCGCAGCGAAGGACTCGCTGCCCTCAAAAGGCGAAAGGCTTTTGAGCGACCCGGACAGGGAGCGCGAACATGAGCGCGGTGCGACGGACTCGAGCCCAGCTTCGGTGGGCCGCGGTCGGATGACAGATGTGCCTCGAGGTCGGCGTCCTCATTGCATCTTGCTATTGAAAATGGTGTTGCCGAACTACGGAAGAATCATCACGATGTCAGAAACAAGTTAGATTCATGAGAAAACGAAGGCGTAGTGACTGACCTTAGCGTAATCACCCAGCGCGACGTCCTGGCCGGCGAGCTTGGCCTGGCCGTCCTTGATCTCCTTCTTCGCTTGCTCGACATCCTTAGCGATGGCGTTCTTCTCGATTTGAAGTCTGCCCCAAAAGAGCCGTCAAATGTCAGTGGGGGGCCTGTCAGGAACCTGAGGGGAAGACGAAGCAGATGGACGCACTCCTTGAGCGAGGCCAGCTCGTCCCGAAGCGCAGTGAGAATCCGCTCGTCATTCTCTTCGGTCGGCGGCGGCAGGTCGAGGGGCAGCGTCTGATATACCGATCTGAATGCGAGAAATATGCGACGGTCAGCTTGGCATCCGGAGCAGCTGCAGAAACTCAGGCTGAAGGCAGGGGTATGCACTCAAACGCCTCGCAGCTCGCGATCTCGCTCTCGAGACGCTTCTTCTCGTAATTGAGGCCGCTCTCCTCGAGCCCTTGTCGATCGACGTCGGTCCGAACCTCTGCCGTTGCTATCGATTGGGAGAGAAGTGCCTGGGACGATAGGTACTGAATGTGCTTAAGCAGGCCAAGCAGCGGGACAACTTCTTCTGGCGGTGGCGGGCTTGGCAGCTGGGCTACGTGCTCTTTGAGCACGCTGAGGAGCCCGGCCGGAGACGACATGCGCTGCGAGCGGCCGACCGGAGCGCGCAACTAGAGAAAAGAAGTCGGCCGTCGGAACGTTGGTCTCTGCGCAGAGCTGCTAATGAGGGGCGGAACAGGATGATAGTTGGCGGTCGCCAAAGGCTAGGCAGCGTACCAGACCGTTGCGCGCGCCTGGCGCGACTACTGCTTGTGTCCTCGCTTCGCCACTAGTGTGATCGCCGAGACATAAAATGGGCTGTCCGAAATTGAGGGCGCTGAGAAGACGGCAATACGAGAGGACAGATCCATCAAGAGCAGGCTTCACGCTAACTAATCTTCATCACCTGCGCATGCCAAACGTCCCTTCGGTCTCACCAACTCGTTTCCGAGCGCCAGACTGTTTCGTTGGCCGTAAGGAAGCTACCCCTGAGTTCAGAGGACGCAGACGGTTGTAATCAAGCGCCTCTCCTGGGTCAAAGATGCTCTTGCCGCGAGAGCGGGCCGACTTGATAGCCTCCCACCGGTCCTCGCGCGCAATGACACCGCCGTTGATCTCGCGTGGGCTAGGGAGAATATCCTTCCAGAGGTGAAGCGTCTCGCCAAGATAAGGCTCGAGATCGAGGCGGAGCCACTGCCGGGCGGCGAGATACACCTCGGCGTCGTGCCTGGTGCACACCATAATCTCGCTGCGGATCGCGCGCTTGTAATCGTGCGTCCACGTCTGAGTAAGTTCTGGGAGGATGTCAATCGTCGCCTCGAAGAACTTTTGACCGCGAACCGAGGGGCTTGTCGAGAGGTACGTCTTGAGGATCAAGATGAGGATGATTGGGTCGGCTGGATGCTGGACGGCGGTCGAAGTGACAAAGTCAAGACTGTAGTCGACCTGCCGGGTCGCGTGTTGGCCTTCCGGAGTCGATGTCAACCGGTCGCTTGATATGCGATTCAGGAAGGTGTGAAGACGCCTCCTGTGAAACAACGGCGGACTAAGAAAAATAGACTGATCCCAGGCGTCGACGATATTTTCCTTGGAAAGCGCGAGCCGGTTCCGGTCAACGAGCCGCAAGATCTCCTCCGGCCGCTGCATTTGGCCAAGATGCTGTACCTCAGGGCCGTCGGCGATCCACCAGTTGGCCCGAGCATCGCGGACTCGACCGGCAAGGAGCTTAGAAAGTTCGCCACTCGACTCGACGTTCGTCGCCTGGCAGAGATCGAGCAGGAGCAACAGCAGGAAGGGGTCTTTTGGCAGCTGGGCCTGGCGAAGGATACGCATGACACCGTCTTGAAGGCGAGCAGATCGTACGTCATCCGGGAGCTCGAAGGCGGGGTTGCTCGGATTGAGATGTTGGTCGAGATACTTGACAAGCGTGTACCAAGACTGCGTCGACGAACCCCCGCCGGCCGGTATTGGCGCGCCGTGCAGCGACGGGTCGGCGAGGTACTCTATCTTTTGCGGCATCGTCAGGGCATCCTCAGCTGCGCAAGAGCGGCGAAATTGACGATCAGCGGTCGTGTCGATAGAAAGACGGTAGTAGAGCTCTGAGCGCGCACTCAAGGTTCTGTGCCATGTCTGCGGTCCTTCATTGATCAGCTTGCCGAGCTCGGTTGAGGTCGGGACCATCAATGAGCTGCGCTTCGTCTCCCGCCGCAAGAGTCTCTTCTCCCTGCTGGACCGCCGCTCAGCCGCAATTGCCTGGAATGAGCCTCCATTTGACGCGCTCGTACCGAGTCGCGGTCCTTCGCCCGACTCTGGAACTGATAGTCGGACAGGCTGGCGAGCGGCGTCGAGGTCAAGGGTTGGCGAGGAGGTCGCAGCCAAGCTGTGGCTGGAGCTCGCGACGGCGGCGTCTGCGCTGGCCGAAGGACTTGAGGTCGATGCGACAAATGTACGAGTGCGTGCTCGCGCCGCTGGCGGACCGGAAGCGGGAAAAGAGATGCCGAGCTGGGCAAGAAGCCGGCCGGGCCTAGGTATTCTGCTAGGAGGAAGAACAAGCGACGGACGTTCGAGTCAGCCCGAGCTGGAGGCTGTGTCGAAGCGGTTGAGGCTGCAAGCCGCACTTAGATAACATCGAGTGAGCTTTGAAGGCCTTGCAGAGATTCACGAGCGGGCTGGATTGTCTGATGTGTTTCAAGGCTTCGGTGATGGAGGAGGTTCGTTTGGGTTATATATCAAGGTGAGGGACAGGGACGAGGGCGCGAGTGGAGGCCGTTAATAGCGCGTCCGGGTTGCTGCACTTCGCAAGACTCCGGTCGAAGCTCACAGCGAACGCAGAAGATACAGGCAGATGCGTGGGCGTTGGTCTTTTTGGTATCCAGAGACTGAAGCAAGAGCTACGAAAGGGTGGTCGTACATGGCAGTAGGGGGCGCGCGGACGAGCGACGAAGCAGAGAAGTCAAGGTAGGGGCCAGTACGAAGCAAGGGCGCGCCGGATCGCAGCGAGGCCGAGGTCGAGGCGGACCACGAGAGTGGAGGGAACCGGCAGAAGCGAGATGACAGGTGGTGTTGAAAGAAGGTAGAGTGGACGATAGGTCGGTGCGGTCTGGGTATGCGCCCATGAAGGTTTACAAGCGGGTCGAAGCGAAAAAGGGTGAGGAGCGGACATGAGGTCGTGAAAGGGTTGCGACGGAACAAGCCCAGCTCTTCGAAGAGTGAAAGAAAAAGAGGAAGTTTCAGCTTTTGCATCGTCGACAACCGGACCGAGGAGGAACGCACCATTCGTCGGCGCCCGACGTCGGCAACCCGCTCTCTGATGACTCGTTGCTCGTGTCGCTTTCGACCAGCGTGTCCCGCCACGTACTGAAATGCTGGAGCGCCTCGGCCTGCTCCGGTCGCCAGTCTACGAGAGTAGCAAATGAGTACAAGGCGTCAGCAGGCGGGCGATGTCGATCGACCCAGGACGAAGGCGACGTACAAACTCGCGCGATGGCCTCTTCAACCGAGACCCACTCGCGGCTGCGCCCGCTCTCAGGCCACTCGGGCTTCATCTCCGAAACCTGCAGCGGGTAGAAGTAGACGTGATTCCTCTCCGTGTCGATTTGGCACTGGATGATGACAAGAGGGTCCAAGGTCAGCAATGATGACGTGTAAAGCAAGCGGCGTGACGGGAACGCACGATGCACTCCGAGGTGATGTAGCCGAGGATACCGCCCTGTAGGCAAAAGGCGAGGAAGGCAAACCCAACATCCCAGCATCAGCGCCCAACACGGGTTGATCGACGGTCAGCAGAGCTTGAACGCACCTCCTCCCAAGCCTCCCGCAGCGCAGCCTCGGCGTACGGCTCTCCCTCCTCCTTACCCCCCTTTGGCAGCTGTGAGGATGCAGTCGTCAGCTTTCCGCCGTGTAAAGCCGTGGTTGGTTGCGGAGCTCCAGCTTGGCGAGCCGGCCGCGCGCGAGAAGACTCACCGTCCACATCCCGGGCTTTTTCTGCGGAGAGTCAAGGTCGACGCGTCAGTCTCCTTTTTGCAGGGGTTACTTTTGAAAAGCAGGCAACGCATACTTGAGACGAGATCATGAGGACGGAACGCGTCGTGGCGTCGTACTGGAGCCGGCAGGTGGTCGACTCGTCAGCCCGCGGCACACGACCGCCGCCGAAGCGAGGCTCGTGCCAAAAGGGCGGCGCAGACGCACAGGAACAACGCAGCAAACGGTCCGCTTGTTCTCGGCCGTGCCCTTGACCTTCTCAACCGAATCGTACACGGTCGGCACCCAGCCATCCTCCGAGGCGGACGAGGCGATCGACATGGTCGGTTGAGGCGAGGGGAGGCGGGACGAGCTGCTCGGCGGCGGCGGCGGCGGCGAAGGCGGCAGCTTGAGCGGGCGGGGCCGGCGACCGGGTCGGCTCGACCTGGATGCGCGGAAGACGGAGTGAGAGGAAAGAAGGCAAGCGCCCTCGCTTTTTCGGTCGACGACTGGGCCGGCTGGGAGGTGCGCTGCGAGCCGGATCTCCAGGGCCAGGAAAGGTGGCTGGCTGAAAGGAGCTGGCGGGGAGCGGAGGCTTCTCTCGGGCGAAGGTGGTCGAACGCGCGGGGGTGGGCGGCGGGCTTCAAACGGGGGGAGGGAGGAGGGTCGTCCGGGTTGCCTAGAAAGGATTGAACATGGTCGTGTGCAAGAGGTGGATGGGCAGTCGGGTTTGCTAGGTGGGTCCAAGCAAGAAGGCGTGCGGGGGACGGGTGGTCGTGTGGGCGGGCGGGGCGATGGGAGACGCGAGACCTGCTCTACACCACCGTGCGCGCGAAGGGAAGCTTCCCGCAGCAGGAGCCGGCGGACGGAGAAAGAAGAAAGGCCCAACAAACAGCCTCGGCTCGAGACTCTAGCGCAAAACGAAGCGTCGGGACCATTGGCACCCACTCCAACTGCCAGGGAGGGCACGCAAAGCGCCCTGCAGTACGACGCTCTTCAGCAGGCTTTCTCCGGGCTCAAACCGTCAGTGTCGAGACGTGGATGTGGCTGCGCCGACGGGCGGAGTCGCTCGGCCGGCTGCCCGGCTGGGCGAGAAGGCGGGCAATGACCGCCCCTTCGACGTGTGTTGTCCCAAACCAGCATTGCAGGGGTTTTGACATCGAGGCACAGACAATCTCCGGCGTAGAGAGAAGTCTGTCTCTTGCTTCACGTCCTGCTGTGAACATGAATGTGGCCCGTGCCCGATCGGAGCCGGATGCGTACGAACAAATCACGTAATCATGAATCGCCCAGTCGGTTCAGGGTCGGTGGATCCCGGGCACGAGCGCGCGGCGAGCGGCTCAGACTTAGACGCGATACTTGAAATCAGCGGAACGCGCCCCCGCCCTTGCCCGGTCGTGCGCCCGCTCGCCGCCGGCCGGCCAACTTTTTTGCGAGCGCCTGTCCTGGCTCTTGCCTCTCTTCCTCGCCCCGCTTATACCCCGCGAAGACACTGTACGTACTTGCTGAGCTCAAGGTCGCAACGCGGCTCGCTCTACCCATCTTGTCACCCCTCTGCTCGTCCTGCGTGTTCTCCGTCCGAGCTCCGAAGCTTGGGGGCGGAGGTCACGCCTGACGAGGTCCCATTTGAACTTTCAGAGGGCTGGCGGGACTAGGATGCGGGCCGCAACTTTGACCAGCCTAGCTCACTCTAGCTCACTCTTTACAGTCAAGATGCCCTTCGTCAAGACCGTCAAGAACGACGCCTACTTCTCCCGGTACCAGGTCAAGTACCGGCGCCGCAGGGAGGGAAAGACTGACTGTCAGTAAGCGTTCAACATGCGAAACCGCATCGACCTTGATTGCTAGAGGCCAGACGCTGATTCTCGCTCTCGTCGTTCAGACTACGCGCGCAAGCGTCTTGTCGCTCAGGCCAAGAACAAGTACAACGCGCCTAAGTACCGTCTCGTCGTCCGGTTCACCAACCGCGAGGTCATCGTCCAGGTCGTCTACGCCAAGCTCCAGGGTGACTTCGTCTTTGCCCACGCCCGCTCGAAGGAGCTCCCCCGGTACGGCATCAAGCACGGTCTCACCAACTGGACGGCCGCCTACGCCACTGGTCTCCTCTGCGCCCGTCGCGCGCTTGTCAAGCTCAACCTCGCTGACAAGTACGAGGGCCAGACCGAGCCCGACGGCTCGCTCGTCATGACCGAGAAGCTTGACGGCGACGACGAGCCCCGGCCGTTCAAGTGCTTCCTTGACGTTGGTCTCAAGCGCACCTCGACCGGCAACCGTGTCTTCGGTGCCATGAAGGGTGCCTCGGACGGTGGCATCTTCGTCCCCCACTCGGAGAACCGCTTCCCCGGTTTCGACCCGGAGTCGAAGGAGCTCGACGCCGAGGTCCTCCACAAGGTGCGTCACGGGAGCCGACCGTGCCAGTTGTCTCATTCGTCGGCGCTGATCCTTCTATCTTGGTCTCGCAGTACATCTACGGCGGCCACGTCGCTGAGTACATGGAGTCGCTTGAGGAGGAGGATGACGAGCGGTTCAAGAAGCAGTTCTCGACCTACCTCGCCGACGGTGTCGGATCCGAGGACATGGAGGAGATCTACGCCGCCGCCTACGCCGCCATCCGCGAGGACCCCTCGTTCACCCCGACCGAGAAGTCGAAGAACTGGGCCGAGGAGTCCAAGCAGTACCAGGACAAGCGCACCTCGTACGAGACCAAGAAGGAGAAGATCCAGCAGAAGATCGCTCTCTGGAACGAGTCTCGCGCTGGCCAGGCTGCCGAGTCGGAGGAGGAGGAGGACGACGAGTAAACCCTCGTACTCGTTTGCCTCTCCCGCCGCCCTTTTTGGCATGCATGACCTCTTGCCTGTCAACAATCTGCGTTCTTTCTCTTGCAAGCCGGTCAGCACGAACAACTCTTCGGCTTCGAGCGCCGCCCGTCGCTCTGTCGGAGGTCCTAGGCGTTCTGCGTAGTCTTCGTCGATTCGCGTAAGTGTGCAACCGGTAACTCTGCTCAGAACTATTACTAGACGCTACGTTGGCGCTCGAGGTCGTCTGTCCATCAAGTCGCCCGCAGAGCGACAGAGCCATGGTATCGACTGCGCTCGCCCCGCGCGCAAGGCGTGCCTCAGATGCCCGGTGTCTTGCCGCTGCCGCCCTTGGGCGTCTTGCTCTGGCCGCCGCCGCCCATTGGCGTCCGTGCGGCGCCGGCCGGGCCAGATGAGCCGACGCCGCCCGGTGTCAGTCCGGGCGTGCGCGGTGTCGCTCCGGGTGTAGACTGAAGACAGGAAGGGGACGGGTCCGGGCCGTCAGCAACCGAGAGGCGACCAGAAGAGCAGCAGGACAACGGTAGACGTACCGCCTTATGCCGCTTATGCGGATCGAGCGTCGTGTGCAGCGGGTTGAGCGACGTCGGGGCCGTTCCGATCGACTGATCCGGCGAGCGGAGGAATTATGTATCGGTTGAGATGTCGCCCGCTGTCAGTCGATCTCGATCACTTCGACTGCCGCTGTGGGCCGGCCTTTGACACGCCGGCCGGTCGTCGACGCAGCGGGTATGCTCGCGACTGGCGCCGTGCGCTTTATCGGAACAGTCTTCTTGCGCGTTGCGATCGCCTTAGGGAGCGCCGGGCGCTCGGCCTCAGGCGACGACGTGATGAGCACGGGCTCAAGTTGCGACGTAGGCTTCTGAGACGACGTTGACGGTCCGGGTTGGGCGGATGACGAGAAGGTAGAGCCGCTGGCGCGCTTCTTTGTGATGGATGCGGTGAATGGCGGAAAGAGGGGTTTTGAAGGCGACACGGGGCGATCCGGACGAGAAGCGACTGGTTTGCGAAGGGATGTTGATGATACAGCCTGAGCGTGGCTCGCCTCGCGATTCTTGGGCAAGCTAGACGGACGACGGGGCGAAGCCTGTGGCAAAGCAGCCACCGCTGGCGGCAGATTTGCCACAAGCGATGGCGGCGGTCGCTCGTATTCGCGAATCCGCTGAAGCTGGTCCTCGGCCGCCTCAGCTTCGGCGGCGGCGATGAGGGCATCCTCGTCCCAATCGTCGATGTCGTCGAATGAGTCGTCATCGCGGCCTTGCACTACTCGCAGCGCTGAAGCTCCTACTGGCAGCAGTGATGGCGGGTGAACGACTTGAGTAGGTACAGTGGTGGGCGTTGGTCGAGGCGCTGGTCGCCCAGCTGGTCGTGAAGGTTGCGGAGCGAGCGCATCCGGCAGTTCGAAATCGTCTGGAATGTAGTCGTCCATCTCGTCGTTTTGAGCATCGGCAACCGGCGGCCGCGGACGTCCCTCCGCAGCCTCCTCGGCCTCCGGTCCGAGTCTAAAGTCGTGGCGGCAAAGAGGTCAGCGATTTGAGGCACGTCCGGATATGCGTCACAGACGAACCCCAGGCGGTCCCGCAGACTGCGGTCGAACGCGGCCTCGTCCCAGGCGTCGTCAAAGAGCCCATCGCTTGGCTCACTCTTGACCATACACGACTGAGGTGTGAGCAATAGCAAGCCTCGCAAAACGCGCACATTGCGCAGAAGAAGCTGCGCAGACAGAGGCATGAAGGTCTCAACGACCATTAAACGACTATGTTGCGAGGTGGGACCGCACCTTTGTCCCGAGCCGCGTCTCCCCGAGCTTGAGCGCATCGATCCGTTTGTATTCAATAGCCTGAGGAGAGGGTATATGTCAATCTCCCCATAAGACTCGTGACCTCAGCAGAAGTAACACACCTTGCAAACTGTCAAGCCGTCGCTGAGGTCCAGCTTCAGCATGCCGCGCTGGTAGCGCAAACTAGTTCCGGCATCGTTCTCGTCCTCCTCATCATCATCCTCGCCGGCAAGTCGTCGAATACGCGCTGTACCCTTACGAGCTTCGCGCCGCTCCTGCAGGGTTTTGCGCAAGTTAAAGGCGGAGGACCCAACCTGATCGTAGGGTGCGTGCGCGCAGCGAACAGGAATGAGTTGGACAGCTCCTGGCATGCTGCAATTGCTGGAAACGAGGTCAGATGACAGTTGCTAATGGACCCTCGCTTACCTCAGTGATGCCAACGACCATGACGAGGCAGCCCTTGATGTCGCTGAGGATGACCTGGTCGTGCAGTGGCTCATCGTCCGCAACCACGACGAGGCTAGTCGGGAAGCCTGTGCCGCTGATGGCTGAATGCGCAAGGTTTGATTGAAGCAGCGCCCGGTGGCACCCCTTGATTTGTAGCTGGCGGGAGAGGCCGGGCGACTCCGCTAGCAGAGCCGCTAGTGTTTCCTTGAGCCAGGCCTACCACAGCCGAGCAGGACATCCCTCGTCAGCACCGTGCTGCGGGCGGCGACGCGTCGACGCAGCCTGTGAGACCACTGGGCGATAGTGGTCACCACCTCCTCCTTGCCCGGGGACGACGTACCTGATTGATGGCGGGGCGAGGGTAGAGATGCCTGAGGCTGCTAGCGATCTGTTCGAGTGCGGTCGCCATCGTTCGTGGCGGCCGTACGTCGAACAGGGTGCACGTCGGAGGCTCGGGCGCGAAGAGGGGGCAGCGTCCACCTTCGCCTTTACACCTTTGACCTCATCTGGCTCCTTTCGTCTGGACTCGCGAAGATGGACGTCAGCACGTCGGGCGGCGAGCATCAGCAAGCTCAGGCGAGCTCATCCACCTTGCCTGCCGCTGGCGCCGCGCTTTCGCTGCCGGGCGTGCTGCCCTTCTATCCGCCGACGTTCCCGCCGTCGCATCTGACCGGCTCGCTCGACCTCATCTCGGACCTCGGCCTCCGACCAGCCTACGACGCCTTTGTTCGGCCATACTTTCGTAATCCAAAGCCGCTTGTCAAGCCGCTTGACGCACTAACTGGGACGCCAGGAAGCGACCTGAAGGGTAAAGGTCGGGCGGTCGGGGAAGCTGGGTCAGGCGGGTCGTCGGTCGGCGGCCCCCTTGCTCCGGGGGCGGTGCCAGGCGAGGCACCGCAGCCAACGTCAGGCAAGGGTGGCAAAGCCAAGGAGTCAGACCCGAGTGTTATGGATCTCAAGCGCTTCAAGGACCTCGACGACCTCGTAGATGAGTGTCTTGTCTTGCCGGGTACGTCGCTACTCGACCTGCCTACGGTCTCGAAGATGCTGCGCTGCTAACGCCCGCTGCTGTCGTACTGACTCCACAGGCAACCACCCGGTAATCCGCGCTCCACCGACGTCGCTCCTGCAGCTCGTTATGGATGCGACGGACGATATGGGCAACCCTTTGCCCCGGCCACCCATCCGGCTCCGTTCTGCGCTCGAACTTCAAGGCAAAGGCTGGTGGCTTGCGCCGGGCGATTTGGCGGAGGTCAGCCCTGTCGCGTCGCCGTGTAGCCTGTTGCGAGCACTATACTGACTGCTGGCTCGTCCTACATCATACAAAGGCCAAGGACCCTGGCCTCTTCGTGAAGCAACCCAAGCCCGAGAGGAAAAAGGTGCGCGCATAGCGGCCCGCCCCCTATTTTTCAAACACTCCGGCCGCTTGGCTGCCTGATCTGATCGTCCCGCTTGGCTTTCCCCTCGGTCTTGTAGAAACGCAACAAGCGACCTCTACCGCCGGATCAGTCAATCGGAACGGCCCCGACGTCGCTCAACCCGCTGCACACGACGCTCGATCCGCATAAGCGGCATAAGGCGGTACGTCTACCGTTGTCCTGCTGCTCTTCTGGTCGCCTCTCGGTTGCTGACGGCCCGGACCCGTCCCCTTCCTGTCTTCAGTCTACACCCGGAGCGACACCGCGCACGCCCGGACTGACACCGGGCGGCGTCGGCTCATCTGGCCCGGCCGGCGCCGCACGGACGCCAATGGGCGGCGGCGGCCAGAGCAAGACGCCCAAGGGCGGCAGCGGCAAGACACCGGGCATCTGAGGCACGCCTTGCGCGCGGGGCGAGCGCAGTCGATACCATGGCTCTGTCACTCTGCGGGCGACTTGATGGACTGACGACCTTAAGCACATCTTGTAGTACAGGGAAGTTGACTCCAACGTGGACGGTAGAATGGTTCCGACATTCTGCTGGCGAAGGACGTCGTCGCCGATGCTGTAGTCAGGATTGATCTTGGACTTAAGTATGGTGGAAGTAGACGGTGATGGTATTTTAAGCTGGGGAGAGATGATGGCCAAGAAGCAGGTGGGTGACACGTCGCGGTCGCCCCTTTTCTGGCCGAGCCGAGGGAAACGTACAACGTCCGAGTGGACACCCGGCTGAAGCCTGCCAGACAGTGATTGGTCACCCGTACTGAGACCCGCACGCTCTTGTAGTACCTAGTGCTGCTGTTCGTCAGAGCTTGGTCAGAGAGAGAAGCATCGCCTATGGACTGCTGTTAGGAGAAGCCCTGCCCCTCCCGTAATCAACGCCAGTCGACATCTTCTTCGCCATTGCGCGCCGGCTTCGGTCGAAGGCCGGCCGGCTCGCGAAATCGCAGCTCGCCCTCGCGTACGCTAGCCTCTCGTGCGAGATTAACCCAGCCACGCTCGCCATTCTCCCCGCGGAAGATGGGTTCCGAGCGTAAGTCGCCGTCGACGATTATCTCACGAAGCAGTTGACCGCCACCATTTGCCATCGAGCCGGAGCTGCTGCGGTCCGAGGACACAGAAGGACTGTGCATCGCGTGCGCTGCCGTTGCAAATGGGTACGTCGTCCGCCTATGGTTGGCTGGAGGAGGGCGAACATACAGCGGTCGGGTGTTGGCGACCGGGTCGAAAGGGGAGGTTGACGTCCGAGCCAGTCGACGCGGGCCAGCCGGCTGAGGGCCGCTGCCGTTGCCTTTCGTTGACGAGGCAGCTGACCCAATTTGAGATATCTCTTCAAAGCGGGCCGACAGTTGCGAAACACGTCGGCCGAGGGTTGCACCTCCGCTAGACGATAACGCTTGGGCCGGCGGCGAGGTCGACGGCCGATGATCTGACTGCTGAAAGTACCCGTTCAGCGACTGCGGTTGGTGCAGAGCAACGAAGGGCACTGGGTCGATACTGAGACGCACCCGGCGGAACTCCTCAAATCGGTTTCTGACTGATCGGATCCGGGCCTCCTCAATGGCAGCATTCGCAGCCTCCTCGCGTTCCTGGGCACGATCGGACTCTCTGAAATCTTCTCGATGCGATTGCGCGAGCCGCTTCCGATCTTCCTCTGCAAGGCGGGCCTCCTCCCATCGGTGATCGGCCTCAGCATCCGCCTCGGCAGCCTCGCGCTCGAGGATGCGTTGGAAGGCCTCCTGGTCTTCCTTTAGCTGGCGCTCGCGTTGGTAGACCTCTTCCTCTTGTTTACGACGCAGGCGCATGTCCTCTGCGGCGTTCAATGCGTCCTGATCGTGCTCGTACTCCTCGATCAGTCGACGTTCGTCGATCGACCGGCGGTAGTCTTCGCCAGGCGCCTCCTCGCGCGATTCGTGTGAGTTGTCCTCAGCCGATCGGTCGGAGCCGAGCTGCCGGGCGTCTTGGATGAGCCCGGTCTGAGTGATGTAACTAACCTTCTTGACGGCACCGCTGGCGTCTCCTCGTCCATTAAAGACGACAGGAGCGATGATCGGCGACGGAACCTGGACCTGACGTTCAAAGGCCGGCGAGGGAGGAGGATGACCGTATGGACTTGGCGAGGGTGCCACAGGCAGCTGTCGAGAGGTCTCTGCTGGAATCAAAGCCGGTAGAGAAGCTGACGAGCGGATAGGTGACTGAACTGGGCTGCCAGCCGCAGAAGTCGGCACCGTCGAGGCCGCGAAGGGTCGAGTAGGCGGCCGGAGATTATTTTGGCTTGAGTCTGGCGTGAAAGCTTTGTCGAGTGCTGGTCCTCGGCTCGGCGGCTCGATCTTTGCCTCAATAATGCTCACATCCCTGACGCTGGCGGCGAGGTCGCCGGGCAGGCTTAGGTCACCGACGCCGGCCGTGCCGACCCAGCCTGCATCGGCCAGCGCCTTCCAGCGGAGGACCTCGCCGATGGCCGGTGCCATCCGCCGGACGGATTCGGTCGAGACAGTGAATTGCGCGGCGCCGACAGCCGACAGCGCGGCGGCCGATTGGAGCAACGCCGCAGTTTGAAGGTGCGAGGTCTGCAAGAGGTGCGCTCTTGAGCGGAGCAACGGAGAGGAAGGGCGTCAGATCGTGTGCATAGCAAAGAAGGGGAAAGACTCGCACCCCTTGGCTTTATCGATCTCATTGCCGAGTTCGCGAAGGCTTGCTAGCAACCGCCCCTCCTTGCCGCCTACTCCCCCCTCCCGTCCCCCACCGCTACCCCTCCAGCCCGCACGCGATCCAGCCCCATCACCTGTTCGACCGAGACTACGCTCTAGCCCGCCCGCGCTTTTTCGCAGCTTCGCCTCGCGCTCGGCGATGCTCGTCTCGAGTGTGCGCGCGAGCTTGGCAACCTTCTTCGAGTGCTTGACGAGCGCCTCTTGTAGAGGGCCGAGGATAGCTCCAAGTGCTTTGGCGTGCTTCGACGATACGGCGCTGAGGAGCTGGAACAGCTCGCCTGTGGAGCCGAGGGCGTTGGCTGGCAATACAGGGTGCAGTCAGCTTAGGCGACTAGCAGTGATGGACAACGCTCACCAGCAAAGATCATAATGGAGACGCACAGACAACCTCTGCACTGCCGGTCGGTCGATTCCCGCCTGCCGCTGTCGAGCCGAAGGGCAGAATGTCGGAGCAAGCCTTGGCGAGCTTTTGCTCCGTCTTTGCGACCGATCCGGTGAGCGCGTGGTAGGCTGCCAGCAGCTGGAGGAGGTTATCGAGTGCCTGAAGCTGTCGGTAGAGCTCATCTCGTTGGACGATAATTGAGCCACCCGTCCGAGCCTCGTCAGTAATCGTCGACGTCGTCGCTGGCGGCCGGGATGCGCTGGGGCTGGAAGCTTGAAAGGCTGACGAGTCGAGGGGCAATAGGTGCTCGCTCGCAGGAGAGCGAAGCGAGACAGGCCCATCAGGAAAGGAAGGCGAGGACGGCGCTATCGCTGCAGGTGCTCCTGCCGCTTGCCTCACAGGGAGGGAAAGCGAGAGGCCGCCGATTGAGAAGCGCCTGGTGCCGGTTGAGGATGAGCTAGAGATCATGTGCGTAAGGTAAAACGGAGGCGCAAGGAGAGTTGCGAGAGTAGGGGTGGCCAAGGTCGATTCAGACGTGGCCGGTTCAAGGCAGGTTATCAGCACCACTCAAAGAGGAGATCGGGCCGGTCCCTCAGGAGCTGTCACTTCCCCCTCGACAGAACGGCGTTTTGAAGGGGGCGGGCTCGAGTGACCTTGCGACAGCCGGATCGTCCAGGCGGGCCCGCATAGGATGTCGCACGGACGCCGCAGACTACTCCAAGTCGGTAAGCAGGCAGTTCGGCATGCTGGGCTGAAGAGCTTGCGCTCCTGCCGGGTCTTGTCAGGTGCCTCCTCGCGAGCCGGTCTGGTTGAGGGAGGCAAGGTCGAGCGCGATCAGGCCAGCCACTAACCCCTTTCCTTTCTTTTTTTTTGTTCGCCGTCCTTACGTTTCGCGTTTGGCGGCTGAGGTCGGCCGCCTATAATCTCGAATCCACCACGCCCCTGCCTACTATACCGCCGACCCGGAGGACGTCTCACAACATCTTCAGCATGCAGCAGATCAAATCTTAGTCCTGACGGGCGCCCTTCTTGGGGGCAGGCCCTCCAACGTCATCCGCTGCCTTCCGCTTGCCGCCGTCAGCGGCCTCACCAGCTTCTCCGGCCCCTAGGCCGGAAGCAGTGTCGATGCGGTCCCAGGCGAGCGAGACCCGGACAGCCTCTGCTCGGCCAGCCTCGCGCACGGCGCCGGCCATCCAGTAAAGCCGCTCGCGCTCGCCCCGAATAACCTCGGCTGCGAGGGGAAGCGAGCTTCCTGTTGATGAGGCGACATTCGCGAGCGGCGGCGAGAGGTAGGGAGCTCCGGCGCTCAGGGGGAGGTGGAACATGGGCTCGGATGCCAGCAGGCTCAATAGGCCGGTCGAGAGCAAGTTGTGCGGCAGGCGAACATGCGCCTGACAGGGCCATGAATCCCCAGCATGTGGATGGAACGTCAGCAGGGGAGCGAAGAAGGTCCGCCAAGACGACAGCGCAACGAACCGTGTCAGCGCCCTTGACCCAGTCGACGTAGCTGACGACGGCGTCGGATCGGTCAGGGGCGACCTTGCCAAGGAGGTGGTTGACTGCGTCCTTGAGCGTGGTCTTGCTCGTCGCCGGGTCGAGTGCGCGAAGGAAGACGACACAGCCCTCGGGGTAAGCCGGCAGCTTCTCTGGCCAGCTGCGGCTCGTCCTTCCTCCGCTAGCCCCGATGCAGTCGCCGGGTGTTATCGGCGCGGCCGTGCTCTCCAACGCCGCCGTCGACGCTGCCACTGGCATCCGGGAGAGATGCGGAGGAATAGCCCGGATCGGCGATGGCGGCGCAGGGGGCGGTCGACGAGCCTCGAGCAAGGCGAGGTACTCCTGTTCGAGCTTGGCAAACTCGGCCTGACTAAGCGCTCTCATGCCAGCCTTTACCGCCGCGTCCCGGTCGGCATCACCTGTGTCGGCTGCGACCGGCGTCTTGGTACGTGGAGCAGACGCGAGAGCTGTCGCTCGGTCCTTCGCGCCCGTCCAACTCCAGTCGATCAAGAATTGTTTCGCGATAGCGCTCGAACGGAATTTCAAGCGGCAGTAGTTTCGGTATGGCGGAGAGCTGAGGCCAACAAGCAGCTGGGCGCCAGAGGACGGGTCATCGGCCTCGGGAATGATTGCATTGAAGAGAGAGAGAAGAGCGCCGGCTGAATGGATCTGCGTTGGGAGGTACTCCTGAAGGGGACCACAACGAGAATTTCGAGACGGAGAGCGGGACGGTCAGTTCGTGCTTAGAGGACTCAAGTTCTGCGAAGTAAGTCTTCAACGAAACGTACGACGTAAACCTCTTTATCGAGCTGATCTTGCGCGTTCAGCGGGCTGTCGCCCGCCGAGCCAATTGCACTGTCGCGCCGGCCGATCTCAATCCCGCCACTGCCATCCTTCTGGCCGCGTTGGCCGCCGAAACTCCTCGGTTCGTCGAGCACAAGCCGCGCATCTAGAGCGGGTGCGTACTGTCGGATCGCTTTTGCGAGCGCTGCTGGTGGGGGAAGCGGCAGCGTAAGGGGGTGGAAGAGTGGGTGCTTGAGCAGCGTGCTGAGCGGCAGGTCTAACGGGGGTAACGAAGCAGGGCGCAGGAATCAGCTGCTAGACCGCCCCGGTTGCTTCATCAAATCGGCGGAGCAAGGATGACAACGACAA
The DNA here is from genome assembly GCA_014825765.1 of Cystofilobasidium macerans. Lineage (NCBI taxonomy): Eukaryota > Fungi > Basidiomycota > Tremellomycetes > Cystofilobasidiales > Cystofilobasidiaceae > Cystofilobasidium > Cystofilobasidium macerans. Next base: position 75,645 of record MVAP01000011.1, on the reverse strand, counting down.
CGCACAAGTGAGCCTGCCTAGCCACTTGCCGAGCTCGAGGCCAGATCCAGTTGGGCCAGCGTCAGCCGCTAGAAACCCGTCTGAGAGGATGAGCGCCAGCACCAGCGCAAGCTCGCGGGCGAGCCGGCCGGTGCGGGCCTGCTGCTGCTCGGCCGCCTTGATTGCCGCCTTGCTGGGTGCTGAGGAGACAGGTCCAAAGAGAGCAGGTGACGCTTGAGGCTGAACGGCGATGGATGATGTTGTGTCTGTAGCGGCCGCTGCAGGCGTCGAAGGCAGGCCGCCGGAGGGAGACGACGACGAGGCCGCGGTGGTTGTCTCTGGGGTCGGAGCAAGTGAGTCCGTCGGGGAACCGCTCGCGCCATTGCTGCCAGTAGTGCGGGCGGGTTTCTTCCTGCCAATAGACCGAGGAATGAACATGCTCGCGAAGGGTGAGGGTGAGAAGGGTCGTTCGCGCTCGTCGTTGTTAAGATTCAGAGATATCCGAGCTCGGCTTCTCAGGCTCGCGGTCGCCTGCTCGCAACGACACGAAACGTCGGCCCGACCTCACAGCGCGTTTAGCTGAGGTTTGAGAATTGCAGGGACAGCTTAATAGAAAGACGAGATGTCCGAATCCCGGGAGGGCTCTTCGTGTCGGCGAGGGCTGGCGCTGTGTCGTTGCCGGCGGCACGTCGCGTCGAGCTGCTCGATGCATTGGCCGACGCTACCCGTCGCCTAGCAGGAGCCGTCGCGACAAGCATCCATCGCTTGCGACTCGACGACGGCAGGTCCTGAGCCTGAGCTGAGGGCTCAGCAGCAGCCAGCATTGCTGTGCATCAAACATGGGTGAGAGGAGGAATCGCTCTCATCCCTTGGTCGGACCCGGGCGACCGACCTGGGCCGGCGTCGGACGCTTCGGCCGGCGCGATGGCCCTAGCCTTCCTCCGGCCGGCGGACGAGCTCGACGACTCCGGCCGGACGAAACGAGCATCCGACTGGCACCTCGACCTTCTCACTCTGAGTCATCCGATCACCTTTCATTCTTCTCTCTCGCCATGCTTTCCGGACGTTTGCCTTCTCGTGTGATCCGCTCGCCCCTTCTTGCCGGCCTGGCGCCGTCGCGCGGTGCGTCCTCGTCCAGCTCGTCTGCGCCGAATCTGCTTGGCTCCTTTGAAGCAAGCACAACCGGCTTCTCCCTTTGTCGCCTCAGTAGCCCGGGTCGACCTCGAACGGGCACAGCTCTGCTGGCATGCCAGTGTCCTAATATGCATGCACTGACTCCTCGTCTGACTGCTCCTTCATATAGCCTTCGCGACGACAGCCGCCATGCGCCAGGCTCTAGCCAAGATTCAGGTCGCCAACCCGGTCGTTGAGCTCGACGGCGACGAGATGACGCGCATCATCTGGAAGAAGATCCGTGAGGAGGTATGTCCTATCTTTGAGCACAGAGGAGCTTGACTTGTGCGAAAGAGTTTCTGTCGCTCTGCTCGTGCCCGCAGATCCGCTTGCAACGACAGAGCTTCCTTTGCCGCATTGCCAATCACTGACTCGCCTGCGTCTGCCGCAGCTGATCCTGCCCTACCTTGAGCTCGACATCAAGTACTTCGACCTCGGTATGGAGGAGCGCGACCGGACTGACGACCGTGTCACCGTCGAGAGCGCAGAGGCGATCAAGAAGTACAATGTTGGCATCAAGGTCCGTCTAGCCCTCTGCTCCGCTTATCGACAGCTCCCGGCGCGCAGCATGGTCTGGTCGGCACTCGTCTAGACCCACTCGGCGCTCGGTTCATAATGTCTTGCTTATAAGAGTAATTGGCTGATCCCAGCCATTGGCCTCGCCTCGTATCACAGTGCGCGACTATCACGCCGGACGAGGCTCGCGTCGAAGAGTTCAAGCTCAAGCAGATGGTTCGTCGGCCTCGTGTCTAGCTGAAGGTCGTCCCCTGGTCCAGTACTGACTCTAACCCCTCCCCCCCCTCCCGTCTCTGCCTCTCTCTCTTTCAGTGGCGGTCGCCGAATGGCACGATTCGCAACATCCTCAACGGCACCGTCTTCCGCGAGCCCATCATCTGCCCGTCAATCCCTAAGCCGGTGCCCGGGTGGACCAAGCCCATCACGATCGGTCGCCACGCATTCGGCGACCAGTACAAGTCGACCGACTTCATTGCCCCGGGTAAGGGCAAGCTCGAGATGGTCTTCACGCCCGCCGACGGAGGGGCAAAGACAACGATGAACGTCTTCGACTTCGAGGCACCCGGCGTCGCCCGTGCGTGTAACCTCTCTTTTTCTACCAACACCCCGTAGGGAAAAGGCTGAGTCGTAGGATTATGCGGCTTCTGCCTCACAGTCGCCATGTACAACACCGATGCGTCGATCCGAGGCTTTGCCCACGCCTCGTTCAAAATGGCGCTCCAGAAGAAGATGCCGCTCTACCTCTCGACGAAGAAGTAAGTTGCACTGTGGAGCCTCTGTCATCAAGCGACTTCCAATCGACACTGACTTTCCTCCCTCGCGTTGTTGCAGCACGATCCTGAAGAAGTACGACGGCCGATTCAAGGACATCTTCCAGGAGATCTTTGCCGCAGAGTACGAGTCTGAGTTCAAGGCAAAGGGCATCTGGTACGAGCACCGGCTCATTGGTGAGCCCGCTGCAATCAATCATACCACCGGCCTTCGAGCGCTGCGACTGATGATACCTCATTCCCTCTAGACGACATGGTTGCCCAGGCGATCAAGGGCGACGGCGGCTTTGTCTGGGCCTGCAAGAACTACGACGGTGACGTCCAGTCCGACATTGTTGCCCAGGGCTACGGCTCGCTTGGCATGATGACCTCCGAGCTTGTCACCCCGGACGGCAAGACGATGGAGGCTGAGGCCGCCCACGGAACCGTCACTCGGCATTTCCGCGAGCACCAGAAGGGTGCGTTTTTCCAACTTAGCACAACCTCTCACCTAGCGGGAACGAGAACACTGACATATTGCCATGTCGATCGCTCGCAGGTAACGAGACGTCGACCAACCCCGTCGCCTCCATCTTTGCCTGGACGCGAGGGCTCGCCTTCCGGGCCAAGCTCGACGGCAACGCCGACCTGACCGCCTTCTGCAAGAAGCTCGAGGAGGCTTGCGTCGAGGCAATTGAGAACGACAAGGTTATGACCAAGGACCTCGCGCTCGCCATTCACGGCAAGGGGTGCGTTGCGATTCCTCGCCCATGGTAGCTTGGCGCGGCCCTGACGTCCCTTCTCTGCTTCTCGTCTTCTCTAGCATGAAGCGCGAGCACTGGGTCACGACGACCGAGTACCTCGACCACATCAATGCCGCTCTCAAAAAGAAGCTGTCTGCTTAGAGCATCTCCCTTCATCGGCCCTGCCAATGCCTCCTTCTCAGCTCACAAGCGGCAACGACTGAGTAAACCCACCCAGACGAGGCCAGAACTCAATTTCGTAGCCTCTCACCCCTGCATCTGCTCTCGCCATTGGGTCTCTCGGTCGGCTCGCCAAGCCGAACCTGCCTCGGGCCGTCATCGACTGACCCGAGGAGTTGTAATCTGCACGCGCAATGATCAATGCGCTCTCTTCTTGCTGTCCCTTCCCAGCAGCCTGTCAACGGCGAAGATAGGGAAGTGACACAGGAAGGCATGTAAGAGGAAATAGTGGCCTCAGCGAAGGTCATGGTTGGCGTCACGGAAGTCAGGAAGAGGTACGAATGAGCCAAGAGCCGGGAGGTTGATCATCTCAAACGCACGAGAAGCTAAAAGCAGGTTCAATCAGCGAAAAGGAACCCAACTTTGTCGAGGAGAGTGGCCTGGGTTGTCAATGCAAGCCGAGGTGGACGTTTCGGCGACCCAAGCAGTCGGGGCAGAGAAGGACGTCCAAGTTGAGGCATTCGATGCTCCACCCCTGCCAAGGAAGAAAGGACGTCTCGGCCCAGGCGCGCGCGTCTCAACAAGCGGCAAGACGTCGCAAGCCATCAGACAGCAGTCAGGAGGATTCATCTTCTAGCCTGATCACACTTACTCGCCGGCCGAGCTGTGCGCGGCCAGCCATGGCGGTCCAGCGGGTTGACACGTCGTCGGGTGAGAGCCGGACCGGAGCGGAGGCTTCCTGGCTTGCCTCCGACTCGGCTGAGGGCGACCGAGCTGGCCGAGCTGACCGAGCGAAGAAGACATTGCTGACGAGAGACCTCGACCCGACCGCGCAGCAGCCGCTGACTTGATCCTGCCTCTCAAGCAGCCGGTCTCATGCAAGGGAGAGCTGGGTCGACCGAAGACCGAGCTGACCGTCGTTCTCACGACCTGTTATATATAAGGGTCGAGCGCGAGATGGGGGCAGATCCTTCTCTGCTCAACACCATCTCACACAGCACGCAGACCCACCCTTGCCCGCCCGCCACTCGACCGTCATGTCCAACTCCTCAGTGCTCGTCTCCGGTGCAACCGGTAAGCAGGGCGGCGCTCTCATCCGGGCCCTCCTTGCTGCCCGGCACGCCGGCCCGATCTACGCCCTCACCCGCGACGCAAACTCGGCAGCGGCCAAAGCGCTTCCCGAGGCCGCGGTCGTCGTCCAGGGTGATCTCGACGCCCCCGATGCCATCTTTGAGGGGGCTCTGGAGGGCAAGCCGGTCGATGTCATTTTGTCTATTCAGCAGCCTTGGGGCGGCCAGGAGGCCAAAGAAGTGACGCAAGGCAAGGTACGCGAGCCCGTCTTCCGATATAAGCCCCAATCGGAGGGCATCATTGCTGAGCCCAGTCGTCCTTGTCGCTTACCCGTTTGCCAGGGCCTCTTCGACTCGGCCGTCAATCACGGCGTCAAGCACTTTATCTACTCTTCCGTCAACCGTCACGGCGACGGGCCTACACCTGTGCCTCACTTTGCGAGCAAGGCTCTCATAGAGGAGCACATCAAGGCCAATGGCGGCGACAAGATCCTTTCGACCATCCTGCGTCCTGTTGCCTTCTCAGACAACTGGCCGGCGCCAGGCGATCCTGCTGCCGCCCTCCTCGGCGCCTGCCTCGAGGTCGGCTTGAAGCCGACAACCAAGCTTCAGCTCGTCAGCACGGTCGATATCGGCAAGCTCGCGGCGCTGATCATCCACGACCGGGCGCGCTTTGCCGGTCGGACGGTGGACGTCGTTGGCGACAGCTTGACCTGGCCCGAGATCCAACGGGTGTACCGTGAGGTGGTTGGCGTGGAGGCGCCAACGATCCCGGACTTCAAACTCGCCAACGCCGGACCTGAGATGGAGACCATGTGCGTCTTCCTCTGCGCGTCCTCCCCCCGACCAATCGTGCGTGAGGCGCTGATACGCTTCCCGTCCCCTTTTGGCGATGTAGGGTCAGATGGTTCGAGGAGGTCGGCTACGACGCCTCGCTCGACGAGATGCACAAGATCCTCCAGACGGAGGACTTTGCCAGCTATCTCCGCCGAACGCACGTCGATGCGGCGTGACCGACCTACCTTTTACCGTTGTACTCGATCTTTCATCCCTCATACCAATGCATGCTTCTCTTTTTTTTCCTGATTTTGATTGTTACGTCTCGGATCGTAGAAGCATTTCGATCCCCCTTCCCCTTTCAGCCTCCCTTGCGCGGCTTCTTCGGGGCCGGCGCCTTACGCGGGCGGATCGTCATGCCGAGTGTCCGCTTGCGCAGCGGCTCTGCCTGTACTGGATCCGTTGACGAGACGGTCGAGGACGGAGTCATCGAGGGCGGGAGCCACGGTGCGGCTTGTGCATTAAGGACGGGTCTTGCCGCCCTTGCTGCTGCTGATGCCGTTGTCGTTGACGGTGTTGCCGCAGCCGATGGAAGGCCGATCGACTTCCACGCAGACATTGAGTCGTTGGCAAGGGTCGCAAACGAGTTGAGCGACGGCTGCTGCTTGGCGAGAATCGATGGGTCGGCCGAGCGCGAGGTGTGGGCATCCATCGGTGGCAGCGTGAAGCGGTCGGCGTCTGCCAGCCGCTTCGGCGCCCACTTTGTTGGCGGGTCGGCTTTCGGAATGGCTGGCGGCGCGCGTGGCGCGCGCTTGTACGACACGGGTACCGGCCCGCGACGCATCGACGAGGCGATCTTAAACGGAGGCGGGGCAGTCTTTGTCGCTGGTGTTGGTGACGGCGGGGCTTGACTGGTTGACGCCAGTGGCTGAACAGAGCTGCTCTCGGCGGCAGACTTTGGGCTGCTGTTCTTGATGAGTTCGGCGGCCGAGATGAAGCCAGCAGGACGCGGGCCCGACTTAGTCGACTTTGCCTCGTTGGTAATCTTGACGAGCTGAGAAGCCCGCGCAAAGCCTCCAGGCTCGTGCTGGCTAGCTAACATCGGCGGTAAAGCATAATCGTCGTCCCGCGTCGACCAGTACCTGCAAAGGTTGGATAGGGCGCTACCGTTAGTGGGGTACTAGTGTAGGTAGATACGCGTTCACTAAGCTGTACGGACGATTTTCCGCTCCATTCGGCTTTTCGCTTGGTTGCGAGAGCTTGGGCGACAGAGATGCCGTACCATCCGTCGGCGGGCTGAGCCGCTCCCGTCGAGAGATGGCTCTTCATCGCGGCAGTAACGTCTGCCTCGTCGGGTGGTATCCGGCCGAGGAAAGAATGGAGCGCCACACGCGAGGCCTCGTCGACCTTTGGCGGGCGAGCTACCGATATCTGTGAGATCAGCTTGCAGGTCAGCCAGTGTGCCTCCAAAGGTCGATCCTGAGCTCGATGAAGCGCACGGTGGTTCCATCGGCGAGCTTTGACTTGGGGTTGGGCAAGAAAGGCGAGGCCTGCGGGGAGGCACACGTGAGTTAGGTGACGCTCGCTTGCGAACTTCTGCTGACAATCGAACTTCACCTTGTAGTCCTTCGGTTTGCCGTCGTATCCAGCCTTCGTCTGATAGTGCGTGACATACTACGGGTCAAACATGTCAGCCCTCGACTCCTTAAGAATATAGAACTCAGAGGTAACGAACGAGAAGAGCCTCTGCTCGAGTGACCGCGACGTAGAATAATCGTCTGCACTCGCACAAGGGAAACGTCATCAGTTTGTGATTGGGCTTGAAGATTGGCGTTGAGGAGACATACCTCTCCTCAGCCACTTGCTCGGGAGTGTCGGCCATGAAGGACGGCATTGATCCCTCAACCACTGAGAGAAAGTGGAGTAATCAGTCAACATGCGCCGTCCGAGTCATACAGCGGTAAATGCGACGCACGTGAAGGGACGAAAACGACAGGCCACTCGAGCCCTTTGGCCTGGTGAACCGTTGACATAAGGACGGCCTGGGAGCAAGAATTTTCTGATTAGCCTTGCATTGCGCCCGACAACTGGAGCATGATCACGACTCACTGAGTCGTCACTGTCATCAGCCCCGTCGCCGCCGTCAGCCCCCTCGGAGACGTTGCTGGCGAGCGCCGTCTGTTGTAGGAAGCGTTGCAGAGGCGTCAAATCGGCCAGCGGGACGACCAGCTCGGATCCCTTGCCTCTTGCTAACGCTGTCTCCTCTTCGGCGAGGACGGCCTCGAGGTTGCGCTCGGTCGATGCGGCAAACGTTTGCTGCAGAGATTCGCGCGGATGATGGAGCGTCAACAGCTTTTGACGCAACCCACACAATCTAATGCCCGATCACTGACCATCTCCAGGACATTCTGCCACTTGCTCGCATAGTCGGGCTCAGTCCGCTCGAGATGACCCTGGATATCAACCCGTTGTAACAGCAAATTGATGAGTTCACTGACGGGCATCCCCTATCAGAGGCAGATCTTGTGTCAGCACTGGCAGTTGATGGCGGAGGGCCAACAGGCGGCCTCACTGCGTTTGCCTTATTCCTGAGCTCGTCATACACGTCGACGAACGTCCGACACGCCTTAAATGCCAGACTACCCTCGTTGAAGGGGATCTGGCTGCCGCGCAAGACCGCCACTGGGCTCTGTTTTGTCGCCTGGACGACCTCGAGGATGCTTTTCAGTGCCTGCCGGGGCCGGTCGAAAGAAGGAGCTGATCAGCACGTTTCGTCGCTTGATGTGATTTCCGCAGGAAGACTTACGACGGCACCGATTCGCCGAGCGGGAACGTTGATGATCCGCTCAAACGCGGGTACAAAGTTCTCGTTCTCTATAAGCTGCAGGTAGCCAGTGACTGCAACGTGCAGGCGTATCAGCAAGGAGTAGGCAGGCAGTCCGAATTTGCCCAGACCGCACTGAGCATGACTTCGGCCCGCTGAAAGAATTTGCGGCCGTTCAGGACGCGATTCGGGATGCCTTCCTTGGCGAGAGCCGTCTCAAGCATGCGCGAGTCGGAATTTAAGCGCAGGAGGATGCAGATGTCGGACCAGCTGAGGGCAAAGCCAACTTTGATGCGCTTGATCTCTTTGGCGATGAAGCTGACCTCGGTCTCGCGGTCGGAGAACTCGCGCTGGTAGGGTGTGCTCCAGGCGCCACGCATCGAGACGAGCTCCTTCTGTATACGCTCGGCATCCTGATTGATGATCGCGGAGCCGTACCTCAAGATGCCAGCCGTGCTTCGGTAGTTGGCCTCGAGGAGGATCTGGTGGGCGCCGGTGAAGTCCTCTCGCATTATCGCCAGATTCTTGACCTCGGCCGATCGCCAGCCGTAAATAGATTGGTCAGGATCGCCAACAACGGTGATCGCCTGCTGCGGGCCGGCCAAATATTTGGCGAGGAGGTACTGAATTGTGTTCGTGTCTTGGAATTCGTCGATAAAGACGTCTGCGAGCGAGAAGCAGTGGATGCATGATCGATCGGTCAGCGAAAGGTTTGGCCAATACAAGCTCGACTACAACGACATACGCTGGACATTGGCGAGAACCCGATCCCCGTGCTTCTTAAAGAGCTGCAGAGCTCGGAGAAGGATGTCATCAAAGTCGAGCGCTTGGGCATTGGCCAACCCTTCCTCGTATTGCTCGTAGACCTGCGTGGGAGATGGGAAAAGGGAGATTGCCGAGGGATCAGCTATCCTAGCCAATGCGAAGTAAGCCGTCTTGGCCGCCCTGTCCCTCACTACGAACGTCGGCGACAATGAGCGGCAGCTCGTCCGCATCGGATCCGGTCCCGTTGGCAGCAGCGATCGAGCGGAGATCGTCCGGCGACTGATTCTTCGCTTTGGCTTTAGAAATCTGGCTTTGTATCCAGCCTTCTGGCTGCTTGATTCTTCCCTCGCCAGCCTTGCCGATTTGCGACAGGAATGGCTGCGTGAGCGCCCGTATCTGCTTCAGACAGTCATCCTGATCCTGTATGACGAATCTGGCTGGCAGACCGGCCATGGCGTGATACGGGCGCAGAAAGCTGCGGGACAATTTTCAGTGAATACTTAAATCAGGAGACGACCCTTCGGTCAGGAGCGAGCCTTTGCTGCGGGAGGAACGCACCGGACGCAGACGCTATGGAACGTGCCGAGAATAAGTTTCTCGGTCCGCTCGGGCCCGATGAAATGCTCAAGCCGTGTCCTCATCTCTGCCGCCGCCTTATTGGTGAACGTTACCGAAACGATGTCTTTGGGCGGGATGCCGTGTTCGTCGATCAAGTGCGCGATGCGTGAGGCGACGACTCGCGTCTTGCCTTCGACATCCCGCGCAGCAAGGGCGAAAGAGGGCGTTGAGCTCATTGTCAGCTCGCACGCAGCTGACCTGCAAACCGATGGATGATAGATAGCGCACCTGATCCCGGGCCCGCGAGAATCTGGAGCGGGACAGCTGGGTTATGTACGACAGCTGAGGACGAGTTGGACCATGGGTCAGTACGCGTCGGCCGACGCCGTCGAAAGCCGGAGTGCCTCCTGAGCAGCTCGCGCCTCTTTGGTGTACGGAACCGACCATCATGCTGTTGCAAGTTTAATCCACGTAGATACTGCTCGGTATCGATCGGTTGGAGCATGTCGGGTGACAGGCTATCCGCGCGTCTACGTCCCGGTGATGAATGGGCGAAGGAGCGACAGTCGTCGAAGACGCGGCGAGCGGGGACAGGCCGACGCAGGCTGAGTAACGAAGAGCTCAAGGCCAAGCGCAGCGAGCGATAGCGAAGCGAAAACAGGTCGGGCGCGCTGCCTGGAGGAGTAGTGCAAGGGACAGCTCGTCTGCAGTCGAGTCGCTGCTCGAAGCGGCGTTACGGTTTCGGCAACGGACGACCAGCCGGGTCCAGCCGTGCGGGGCGATCGAAGAAAGCTGAGACTTGTTGTTAAGGCGAAACAGGCGCTCAAGGGTACCGGAGAGTCTGCCGTTCAGCAACCTACTCGGTCTCGGTTTGCAGGAAGAGTTTTGAAGGAGGCAGGTGGTATCTAAGGAAGTCCAAGCAGGACCGGGAGGGGATAGCGGCGGCGCGACGGCATCATCGGCGCGGGCCTCCTAGATTACGTAACGATCAATAGTGCCACAAAGGTGCACTTGAGAATCAGTTACAACGACATGCAGATATAGTCAAGATCGACAAGCAGCGCTAGAGCGACGTCCGAAAAGAGTTGGAGCGCGACTTGGACCACGTGCCAAAGGGCGCGAGGAGCGGGCTCGGGGAAGGGGCCGCCACTGAAGAGAAGGTAGCGTTAAATCGTTGACTCGACGCCGTACGGGCTGAGCGACGGGATTCAAACGGACGCGAGGGGAAGGGAGATCAGCGTCTCCAGTCAGAGAATTCAATGCAGAAGGATGGGAAGGTATCACTGACTCTGGCCAATCTTCCACGACGATCGTCGGCATGAGCGGCCGCCCAACCCCGGAAGCATTGCCTGATGCAGGCGTCGAATCACTGCAGACACTCCGGCGCCGACCGCTCTTGGTGGCCGACGCCTCGCCTCCGTCCCTTCCGCGCTTGACGCCGGCAACAGCGGGGCCATCCCGCCTAGGTCGAGGTGCAACGAGCCAGCGGCCGAGACCTCGTCGGCGCGGCGCCCGAGATGGATCCGACGGTGGCGTTGGGGGCTCTTGTTGGTACGTTGGGAACGAACGTGGCGCTGATGGCGTGGGGTTCAAAAGCGATGAGATTGGGAGGCGACGCGGTCCGTTGCTGGCGTTTCTGAGCTCGGCCGACGCAGCTGGAGTCGCCTGCTGCTTGATGCGTGGAAGATGATCAGCGGTCATGTCGGTCAAGGGGAGGAGGGGAGGTGCGCTCGAGAGCGCAGCGAGAGAACGACTTCGTGCGCACCCTTGCAAGCTCCGGCGTGCCGAGGAACTCTGCGGCTGCCGCAATGTAGCCAAGCACCGCTTGGTCGACTTCTTCAGGCGGGTGCACCTCAAGTAGTGCAAGCAGGTGCGCCTCAAGCGAGGGCGTCTCAGTCGAGAATTCCGTCAACTGTGAGGAAGTAACACAGCAGCGGGTCAATCAACACTAATTCATGAAGGCTTGAGATTTCAGCCCTTTCAGACGCACCTCTCGAAAAGTGAGTCGATTTGCCCGTCGAAATTCGCGCCGACGCTTGCTTTCGCCAGTGTCTCCAGCGCTGCTGCAACCAAAGAGGACCCAGCCGGCCCGCTCGATGCCGCCGACGACCGCCTCAGGTGGGGAGCTGCTTCTGCCGCTGGAACTACTGCTGCCGTTTCGTCCCGCTGAAACGCCGTCACCGAAAGCGGCGTCGGTGGCAGCAATAGAGACGCAACCGATCGCGAGCATCGCTTCGACGCTACTAAGTCCGCGCCAGGCAGCGTCAAGGAAGCCTGAGAGAATGACCTGCCGAACGAGCGCGGCGAGTAGGGCGAACCAGGCCCGCGTCGGCCGAGCCGCAGCCGACCGGTCGACGCTGAAGTCGACGCCCGCCGTCGAGGTCGTGGATGAGGCTCTTGTTTCGCGCGGCGGCGAATCGTTGCTCCCTGCACTCGACGAGCGACTTCGCGAGGGCGGGTTCGAGATCCGACGGGTGCGTCGAGGAGGCAGTCGTTGCGGGGCGCTTGCACGACCGTCGTCGACGGGCTCCAGCATGGGGTCGTCTGAATCCTCTGCGAGTCGCTCATCGTCGTTGTCGCTTGTACTATCGTCCAAGCCGACGTCGCCTGCCGCCCGACGTTCAGCCTCGGCTTCGTCGACCGACTCCTCAGAGTCGCTCTCCCAGACGACTGCTGGGACTAAAAAGGCCGCCGTTGAGGGCGTTCGACCAAGCCTGGCCGCCCAGCTTCCCGCAGCAGCTCCGATGCCGGCGCCGGCCCGAGGCCCGAAGGCTGGCGTGAAACCGTGGCCCCCACGAGCGACGAGCGGACGAAGGACGCCACCTCTAGCAGAAGAGCGAGCCCGGCGCCGACGTTCTTCCTCATCGATCGTCGATCGACCGACGGCGATGGCTAAGTCGGCGCTGACAAGCAGGAAACGTTCGAGAAGCTCGACCCACCGACCAGGCTCGCCGCTGTCGTCGTCAGGCCGGCCAAAGCTATCAGACGCTGTCGACGTCCCTCCGAGCGAGGGAGAGTGCGAGCTTGACCATGCCGAGGTGATCGTCGCAGATGGCCTGGCCAAGTCGTACCATCGATCTGGAGCAGGCCCGAGACCCGACGTTGAGAAGGTACCGGAAGCTGATGTCTGCCGAGAGCCGATCGAAGATAAAGTAGCCGGGGCAGGGGTTGATGAGCGCGAGGCGCGTGAACCATCACTGACGTTTGCCGAGTCAACATGCTTTGAGCCGGTCACACCGGCGTCGAACCATGCCCTAGCCTGGGCAGCCGCTGGCAGACAGATTGCGCGCAGCTTGCGGCTCAGACGACTGCTGGCAGACAGCGGAGGAATGAGGGGCTGGAGTCGAGCAAAGGCCTGCCTTTGCGCCGAAGATGGTTCTGGCACCGAGCCCGCTAAGATCTCTGCCGCTACCTCCGGGCGTTGTTCGACGTCGGTGGACAGCCGCTCCAAGTCATTGCTTGGCCGAGCAAGGACGTCGACGAGGCCGGCGAGGCCGAGCCGAAGCCTAACACCCTCGGGTAAGACCTCGTCCTCGGCTTCCTCTTCCGGCGGACTGACAATATAATCGTCGTCATCATCATCGTCCTCTTCGTCGCTGCTAGCGGTCGATTCAGGCGCGGGCGTTGACAAGCCAGAGGACGAGAGTCGGACACGCTCCAGCAAGACCGAGAGCATGCGTTCGTACCCGGCCGCCTTGGCCTCGAGCTCGGCCGACTCGTCCTCCTCCTCGACGATGGGCGAAGGCATACGGTGCGCGACTGGCGCTTGCGAGCTCGTTCGTACCTGTGCCGTCCGGCTTCTGCCTCCATCGGTCGACCGACAGCGCCGGCCATACCCGAGGCGGTCGACTTCGCTCGGCTCATCAGCTGCAGACGTCGATGAGGGCCCATCCGTCAGCTGCGACCCTGACAAGCTTACCAATCTCGCCGATGACGATCGACGGAGCTGGCGCACGCGGGCGTTCAGCTGAAGGTAGAGCATATGGTCGAGGACGAGCGTCTTTGACGAGTAGCGCACAGCGTGCTGCAGGTGCGTCGGCGATGTCGGCGACGAAGCGGCTGTCGGTGGCGGCCGCTGACCAAAGTAGGACGGCACCGGGAACGTGGAAGCGCCCGGAGCGGACATGGTGGGAACCGAAGTGAAGAAGGTGATGGTCGTAAGAGAGGATAAGCGAAGGAGTGAGAAAGGGAGATGGCCGGGCCGCTCTGGCGAGCATCGTGCCGACGGAGAGGGAGCCGGCGCTTCCCGACGACGACGAGAGCCGCGCCAGTCACGAGGCTCCGGTCGGAAGCGACGGCGCTGTTGCCGGGCGGACCCTTGCATCCATGCCTCTTGCAACTAGCTGAAAGAGTGTTGGGATCCCTTATCAGCTGACAGGATCCTCTGTCTGTTGCAGCCGTAACGGATGATCCTGGCTCCTTGCGAAGGGGTTGACGGCGGGGCGTCGATGGGCGTGGCGTCGGCTGCGCGCCGGCAGCGCGGATCCCTTCCCTGGCTCAGCCCCGCCCGACCAGCGTCCCTGCCTGACCGAACCCCACCTCCCCTGCCCTTCCGGGAAAGCCTAAGAAAACAATTCCCAAGATGATCCGCGAATCGCCAGAGCCTGTCCGTCGCTCGAGCCCTCCTCCACTCCGATCGCCCATCTCTCGTTCCTGCATCGACTGCTGAATCCCATACCTCTCTGCCACCCATCTCATCGCCCCGTTCCGCCCGCCTGGCCTGACCCGATGACGGCCAACGCTCATCGTCCCACGCCCGACCGGCTCGCTGTCCCGGCCGGACCTTACCCGACCCGCGCACCCTCGCCGGCCAAGCAGCTGCCGCTCAAGACGTCGCGCGAGTCGTCCTACCTCCAGGTCAGTCTCTCCCGCAGTAGTCGCGGTGCGAGATGGGGCTGACGCGTCGTCATGGGCTGTTCCTCATCGGCCAGTCTCTCTTCGTCGGCCTCGCGTTCAACACGACGCCGGCCAAGTCGGGCGAGGAGGGACTCGACGACCTTCACTGGTTCATCGCCGTCAGCGACGGCTTTGCCATCCAGGACTCGGAGCACGGTCGGGTCGAAGGCGTCGACCTGAGGCCGGGTTCCGAGGGTCCCCGCAGGACGATCGGCCGCATCATCGACCGGCTTCGGCAGTACGCCGCCAGTCAGTCTTACAAGGTTCGTCTCCGATCTCAGCCTCGAGCCTCTCCAAGATCATTGTAAGGGTTTCGCTGCACCAGCTGGGTCCCGGCTGTGCGCGCGCAGCCTCGGCCAAGGAGGCTCGGGCATAGCCTTCCGATCTCGCCCGCCTCCCTCGCCGGACTCGGGCTGACGACCCTCCTGACGAATGACGCATCCAGATTCAGCTCGTCGCCATCTCCGAAGCCGGCCTGCCCAAGTGTTTCCAGACCGAGGAGCCGCTACTGCTGCCGGCCCTTTGGCAGAAGCTCGACGTACGTCCGGCTGCCCCTTTCTTTTGGCTCTCCGCACCTCGTCCCGCCCTCTGGTTGACGCATAACCCGTCGCATCGCGCCCTCTGCTTTTGCTCTCATTCGCAGACCATCCCATTCTTGATTCCGATTGAGGCTTTTGCTCAGACGTCTTCGTCGCCGACGGCCTCACCATCGGCCTCCTTCTTCCCGCCTTCAGCCCTGCGGCAGACGGTTCCCCGCCGTCGACACATCGATCTCTCCTTCCTCCCGGAAGCAGCGACCGACCGAGCTGAAGGTGAAGATCGCGCCCAGCGGGCCGTCCGCGAGGCCGTCAAAGCCTTGAGCCCACTCGTTAAAACCTCGACGACGGTCGATACCGACGGCCAAACGGGCGAGGTCGAGGTCGACCGCAATGGCCAGATCCAACTCGCGAGCCTTGCCGACTACGAGGCGACGACGAGTCCCAAGGTGTGTATACCTGTGCCTCTGCCTCGCCTGGAGTCAGTCTTCGCTAACGACGCGTCGCCGGTTTCCAGCTTTGGGCCAAGTTCCTTGCGCTCTCGGAGCACCTTAAGGCCAACAAGATCAGGGTCTCATTCTTCAGTGCAACCCCTCAGGGCGGTGGCGTCGCCCTCATGCGGCACGCACTCATCCGGCTCTGGCGCCTCGTCGGCGTCGACGCCAAGTGGTTTGTTCCTGAGGGTCACCCCGTCGTCTGGAGCATCACAAAGACGCGCTTCCACAATGTCCTCCAGGGCGTCAACAAGCCCGACACCGTTCTCGAGGCTGAGCACAAGGAAATATTTGAGAAGTGGACGGTGGCCAACCTGGAGACCTTTTGGTCAGAGGGCGCTATCGAAGGCCGCGTCGTCGTCATTGATGACCCTCAGCGTGCGTCACACTTCGAACACTTGGCGCCCGCTTGCAGACAACCGAACTGATAAGCCTGCCTGCAGTGAGCGCTCTCATCCCACACATCCGTGAGCGCTACCCGGACGTCAAAGTTCTCTTCCGTTCGCATATCCAGATCGACACCTCTCTCACCGACGTCGCCGACGACGACAAAAGCGCGCATCCAGCCCGCGATGTCTGGTCCTACCTTTGGAGTTTTATCCGCGAGGCCGACCTGTTTATAGCGCACCCGGTTCGGCGTTTTGTCCCCCAGGTCGTCACCGACAGCGACATGCCAGTGACCTACATGCCGCCGTCAACCGAGTGCGTATTTGCTAGGCCTGCCTCGGTCCATGCCGTGCTGATATCGCCAGGGCCGATCTCTGCCAGCCCTCTCGACGGCCTCAACAAGCCAATCGGTGCGGCCGACATGCAGGTACGGCGGGACTGCTTCTCGCTCGCTCTTGGATCAAAAATCTGACACTCTGCCCTTGACCTGCCCGTTTATCCATCAGTACTGGCGCCAGTACTTCTCGCGCATCTCGGAGCAGCAGTGCGGCGTCGGCGTCGACTGGGCCCGGCCTTATATCATGCAGGTCGCTCGCTTCGACCCGTCAAAAGGTGCGGGCATCCTGATATGGGACAGCGGTCTGCCATCTTTTAGAGCGTTGCTGACTGACAGAAGGCTTCGTATCTCTCTACTCCAGGCATCCCAGTCCTCCTAAAGGCCTACCTTGCCTTCCGGCAAAAGCTTCAGAGCCTCGATCCCGAGCCCTCGTCCGAGCAGATCCCCCAGCTTGTTATCGCTGGTCACGGCTCGGTCGACGACGTGAGTTAAGTCTCGGACGACGATGCTTTGCCCCGACCGACCGCTGACGACTCGGCATGCCCTTCTGCGCCTTCGCAGCCTGACGGCCAGCCCATCTTTGAGGAGATCGCGGATATCCTCCATCAGCAGGATTATCAGTTCCTGCGCAAGGACGTCGCTGTCGTCCGCGTGCCGCCATGCGACCGGACGCTTGGCGCCATCCTCCAGGGCGCCTGGTGCGCGACCCAGCTCTCGACCAAGGAGGGCTTCGAGGTGCGTCATCATTCTAGACAAGCTGTGCCCTTTTATGTGTTGACACCGCACGACATCGGCTTCTCCGTTCACCCAGGTCAAGGTAACCGAGGCAGTCCACAAGCGCGTGCCGATCATCATCGCAGACGCCGGCGGCATGCCGCTTCAAGTCCGGGACGGCATCAATGGCTTCATCGTTCCCGCGGGAGAGTCGCAGCCCGTCGCCGACCGACTCTTCAAGCTCTGGCAGGCCGACGAGTGCCCGCTCCCGACGATTGCTGCGCTCGAGCGAGCAGGCAAGACGCCCAACTCGGTCGCGGACGAGGTCGTCGGCGACATGCTCGCCCGTCCACCGCGCATCAACCCGAGCGCGGCCGACGGAGAGGTCGACCAGTCGGAGAAGGATGTTGGCTGCAGCGAGGACTTCTTCTCTGTCGGCAACGCTGTCCGATGGATGTCAGTCGGCTGCCGTGAGTTTGGTAGACGCCTGAAGCATGCTGATAATCCGATCCCCCTTGCAGGACGCTTTTCGCACGTGTCGGCCCGCGCGACCACAAGGTCGACGGCAACGATCAGCTCGCGACCATCCTCGGCGAGGACGGCGCGAAGACCCCCTGGCAGGGCATTGAAAACCGATCCGTATGGGAGACTGTACTCGGCGAGCGCGACGACGGACTCGTCATCGACTAGCTCGAAAACGTCCCCCACCTCCGACTGTATACGCAAAGATCCTGACTGCAACATTGGAATAATATGCCCCTGCTTTCTCCGTCACTGTGGCTCGTGCATTCGTGACAGACGGTTTGGCGGCCGTCGGGCCTCCGTTTGAGGCCGCGCCCTCTTCGCGCCTCTGCCTTTCGTCTTGCCACGCAGGCGCAGCACGCCCGCGGGCCTTCGCACCTCCTCCCCCTTTCGCCTACTCCTCTCCTCGTCCAGCTCATCGCCTCCTGACCTGTTCAACGTCGGCCTCACAAATCTCCGCAGCTGGCCATCACCCAGACGAGTTGAACGTGTAACTTGTCGAAGAGGCTTGATCACCAACTCTTCTCTTCCGCTCGAGCGCCTGGCGATGGATGGCGCGCCTCGCAGCATCGCCCAGCTCGCCGACGAAGCAGCGGCGACAATCCACTTCAGCACCCGCTTCAGCTGTCGGGCATGGCTTCGGTCATGTGATGCTCTGACGGACCAGGCGCTCCAAGAGCGTCAGCAAGGCAATGCGGAGCGCGAATTCATCTGCTGGGCTCGGATCGCGACGTGGGTTCCACTGGCTCGAGCTCGCTTCATCCCCAGCAAGATGGTAGGCCTGTGCGTCGGCTGACGAGTTTGGCTCCGCAACTCGAATCAGCATCCTACTCGAGCACCTGCCGCAGCATCCTCAATGGAGAGATTTCTCCGTGGATGACCGCGCTCAGATCCGTAAGGTTAGCTAGAGCAGGTGCCAGCCATCCCTCCGACTCAAGCTCACCCACCCTGGCCGTCGTCGCTCGTAGCAAGGTCATTCGAGCCTCGACCAGCTTAGTCGGCTCAAACCTGGTCTCTCGGACCGCTACGAGGCAAGTCGGCGAGTGATTGCGGCGACAGCTCCTTCAAGCTCTAGCAGCCGGTCACCTCGGCCTAGCGTCGCCCATCCGCAGCAGCAGGCTCGAGAGCGCCCTCTTGAGGACCAGATGCGAGCGCTTCAGGTCGAGCCCTCATCCTCGCCCGCATACTCTTATCAAAGCAGGTATCAGGCGCCCTCCACCTCGCAGGCTTACCGATCGCACGTCCACCCACCGACGGCGTCTATCTCTTACCCTGCCCTCACCGAGGCTCGGAGCAATCCTTTGCCCAGCTCCCTCCCGCCCTCGAGGCCTCCATCCACAGCCGCACCTCAGGCGACCCCTTCGGCATCATCGACGGCAGCTCCTCCATCCTGGGCCGGTCTGCGCACGATGAACTTCTCTCCGAGTATCGTCACAGCCTTCCTCGACCGCGCCGCCAAAAATACAAAGAAGCGGATAGAGACCTGTGGCCTTCTACTCGGCACCCTCGACTCGGGCATGTTCAGTGCGTTCCTGCTCGAGCACACATTAGCCGGCGATCGACGCTGATCTTTGAAACTGCTCTGCAGCTGTCAGAGTATTATTGATACCTCGTCAGAAGGGGACGGAGAACACCTGCGAGTACGTACTCGAGTGTCAGTTGCGCTTGTAACTGTCTCTGACGCCTAGGCATCCTGCCGCGCAGAACCCTCGAAGAGGAGAAGGTTTTCGAATTTCAGGACAAGCGCAATCTGCTCACTTTGGGCTGGATCCATACACATCCAACACAGAGGTCATTCGCCGTCTTTCGGGGTTTGTACATGCTGCCAGACTAACGAACCTACATGCTGTGCGAACGCAGCTGCTTTATGTCGTCGCTCGATCTGCACACCCATTCCGGCTATCAGTGTATGCTGCCCGAAGCGTGAGTCCCAAATATGCATCTGCTCGATGCACGATTGTCGTGATTAACGAGCTGCACCGCTTACGCAGCATCGCCATCGTATGCGCCCCTCAGGCGTCGCCCGAGTAAGTACTTCATCTCCTGTACGCTGTCACAATTTGGCTGATCGCTTGTTCGTCGACAGCCTGGGCATCTTCCGCTTGACGGACCCGCCTGGCTTGCAGCTCATCATGTCGTGCAAGCGATCTGAAACCTTCCATCCGCACCCCGACGTCAAGGGCGGCATCTACACGGTGTGTCTCGCTTCACGAAGCCCGGCCGGACGAAGTTGATGGTTAACGCTTTCCCGTCGCGCCAACCAGGGAGGCTTCGGCACCAGAGACCGAGGCTACGGTCACGTCCGCATGCGCGAAGGCCAGGGCGTTGAAGTTGTCGACCTTCGCCGATGACTAAGAGCCCTAGATAGCAAGAGAGCCGCCTCCCACCTAGAGACCGAGGTAAAAGTCTCGCTGGAGCGTCATCCAAATGAGCGAGGTAGCTGCAGCGAACGCGTCGGCCATGTCAGTCGCCGTCGAGCAAGACCCGGCAAAGGGTGGGGATTGACGTACTGGACACGATAGCCGGACCGGCCCAGCCCTTGCCGAGCTTGGTTGTCCGATAGATGAGAAGCTCGGAATTGAAGTGCAGGAATGCAATCACGTACGAGTAGAAGGCAAGGTTGTACAGCCTGTGATCGCCGGGCGAGAATCGAGAGGCGCAGCGCATCAGCCAGGCGAGCGGCGGCGCGTCGTTCGGACGCATGCCGACATCGTTCGATCTCGACGCACTCTTTGTTGGTGATGTTGTAGGCCGCATACAGGCGGATCAGCGACGCCGTCAGCGTCCAGATGCCGAACGTCCGGTTTGAGAGCGGCGTGACTGGTAAGACGAGAGACGCGCGTCGCGGTTCCGTAGAGGAGCGGGAGGTTCAGCAGGCCAGACCGCTCTCCTAGAAGCAGCAGTCAAGACAAGTCACCCTGCTCTGGCTTGCCGTCATAGACTTTCTTGCTCAGCGTCGGCGAGACAAATGTCTGGGCCGTGTTGAAGAGGGCAACAGACGAGATGAAGAGCATCCAAGTCGGCAGGAAGCCACCGGCGCCGTTGGGGAGCGAGAGGTCTGACGAATGGCGCTGGCAGATCAGTCCATGCTCATTCCGAGACTGGCATCGCTGAGGATTCGACCTACTAGAGAGGAGCGACATGATGTGCAGAGTGATACGACGTGCGATGGCGGGAATGAAAGCTGCGTGACCGTCAACAGGTCGGCCAGAGCAGCGTCCGACGAGCCGCCTCGGGCCGCCCGACCTTGGGCTCCTCATAACCGCATTCCTTACGAGCCCATCCTTGACCCGCCTCCTCGCTTTCCCAATCAATCACAGCGCGTGCGACTCGCGTCTCCCGCCGACTATTCCACCCACCCGCACCTCGCTCGGCCTCCTGAGCCATCCGGCCCCGGTCAAGAAGCGAAAGATGAGGTGCGCGCGCCCGCGTATCAGAGCCACACCGTGCGAGCGCGGGCCGAGCGAACGACTGACTCGACCTCGTTCATGGCCGTCTTACCAGCTCGCCAAAGCGGCGCATTGAGACGGACGTCATGAAGCTACTCATGTCCGACTACGACGTTCAGCTCGTCAATGACAATATGCAGGTGCGTCGCCAGCCTGCTGTCAGCAGAGGTCGGAGGGAGGTGTGAGGGGGATGACGCAGGTCTCACCCCACCCGCTTTGTCGGCGGAGGAAGCCGGAGGAGGATGCCCTCGTCAAGTAGTAGACTGCTGGGAGCTCTCTACAAGGCGCCTACGAGGCCATCTGTCAAATGGGCCGAGAGCGTGTCGCCTCGACGGCTCACTGGAGCTCAGTCGTTGCCTGCCTTGCTCGCTAGTTCCGCGCTTGGGCTAGGCCGGTTTCCGATAGTGCCGGCCGTCCACACCGATCCCCGACTGACCTTCGTGCGAGACTCTCTGCAGGAGTTTTTCGTCCGTTTCCACGGACCAACTGAGAGTGTGTCCTTGCCGCGCATCAGGAAGCACGATGGGTGTTCGCCGCTGACCCTCTCGTGCCCTTCGACCTCTAGCGCCCTTCGAGAAGGGAATCTGGAAGATTCACGTCGAACTGCCAGACCAGTACCCATTCAAGTCGCCCTCGATTGGCTTCATGAACAAGATTTTCCACCCGAATATCGACGAGATGTGCGTCTTGCGCCGGGTCCTGGGTGTGAGCAGGGGCAGTTACTGATCCGCGGCGCTGACCTGTCCGTCACCATACGTTTCGGCCGTCACAGGAGCGGCTCGGTCTGTCTCGACGGTGCGTTCAGCAGGGCTGCATCTCCTGCTCGTGTCTACCTCCTCTCCGCTGACTCCTGTACCGACTTTTTGAGTTCAGTCATCAATCAGACGTGGTCCCCGATGTTCGGTGCGGCACCCGCCGTGTGATCCAGACTGCTTGCGTCCTTACTCATCGACGCTCTCTTTCTCATACTCTTCCTCGCAGACATGCTCAACATCTTCGAGTCGTTTCTCCCCCAATTGATTCGGTACCCCAACCCCTCGGACCCGCTCAATAATGAGGCAGCGACGCTTCTGATGCGCGACCCACCGTCGTACGACGCCAAGGTGCGCGACTATGTCGTCCGCTATGCCTCGGGTGGTGCCGGCAAGAAGGCCGATGGTGAGGATGAGGACGGCGAGGATGAGGACGGCGAGAGTGACGACGGGAGCGAGATGAGCGACATGGGCAGTCTTGGCGGCGACGACGAGATCGACGGCGAGATGGACCTGTAAATCGTACAGCGCCATCTGACGTCGTCTGCGCGTCAAGCATTCCCGGTCAGCCTTGGGCAATCACTCCGTGCTCTTCTCCCCGCCTCGGCACCGCCACCTTCCTACTCGCTCTCACTCCTTTTCCCACCAGCATCTTCACTCCACTGCACACGCTTCCATCATCTATTCACCCATCCAATCTGTTGCCACCCCGAGCCATGTCTCGCCTCCCACGCACCTTTGCCCTGGCCCACGCGCGGCCCGGCTCCCCGTTTCAGCTTCGCGCCCTCTCCCGCCTGTACGACCGCCTCCCTCCTCTGCCATTCTTTGGGACTGTAGAATCTCCATGCCTGCTATCTGCTGAGAAGGGTGCGTTCTCGCGTTCCTTCGGACAGGTCCGCGAGCCTTGACTGAGCTTGCTTGCAGAGGGTTTAAGGCGGTCGTTGGGCCCCCTTTAATCGCGCGCTGGATCCCTTTTGTTCTCCTGGGCGTCGCCTTGGGTTCAGCCACCGGGGGGGCCTCGAAGAGAGTAGCAGGCCCAGTCTCCC
The DNA here is from genome assembly GCA_014825765.1 of Cystofilobasidium macerans. Classification (NCBI taxonomy): domain Eukaryota; kingdom Fungi; phylum Basidiomycota; class Tremellomycetes; order Cystofilobasidiales; family Cystofilobasidiaceae; genus Cystofilobasidium; species Cystofilobasidium macerans. The sequence continues at coordinate 53,178 of MVAP01000011.1, read as the reverse complement.
CGGTTGCTCGCCTGTCGACCGTCATCCTGCCCTCGTCCTCTCGAATCGCCAAGCGACCATCCTTTGCTATCTCCGATTGCCCGCGGACGGTTGGACCAGATTGCCGGACGCCCCAGGAAGCGTGAGTGTGTCCGTTGGTGGCTGGTCGTGTTTGGCTGCCCGGAGGGGGAGCCGAGAGAAACAGAGCCAGCTGCGCGCGTCAGACGACAAGCCGGCAGCTCGCCATTCCTGCTGGCTCTCGAGTCTCGGTTTGAAGGCACGAAGAGCGGCCGCCGGTCGCTTGTGGCCGCCGTTCATCTGAGGATCAAAGCGTCACATCCCGATCGTCGTCGAAAAGCGGCCGCACGAGACGCCACGGGTCGTGTCACCCGGGTGCTCGGCCGCTTTGCCTTTGTTCTGCGTGGAAGGGTTACCTCCTCTCTTCCTACCACTCACGATCCTCTTGTCTTGACCCTCGTCTCGCGAGCAAAGCCCGTGGAGCGTGACAGGGGGCTGATGTGGATCTGGGGCCCTGTCATCTTGCCGGGCGCTCGTCTGAGCGTGTCGCTCGCTCGCTCTTCTCGGAGGATTGCAGGCCGACGGGCAGCTTCGAACGCTGCCGTGATCTCGCTGACAATCGCCGACCGCACCTTTTCTGCTCTACCAACCTAGTCAGCTACCACTTAACCTCTGTCGCTCCTCCCGCCAACTCTCTGAGACGCTCCTGCCAGCTCTCGGCGGAGCTGAACTCCTCACCTCTCGCTTCAGCCTCGATCTCGTTCAGTACTTTCGGCCTTCCTTCCTCACCCACATCGGCCTTCCACCCCTCGATCCTTCCTCCTTTTCAACAACTCTTTGCCTAACGACATGGGAGGCTGCGTATCTGCCGAAGCTGAGTCACCCGAGGCAAAGCGGTCAAAGGAGCTTGAGAAGGCCATCCGCGAAGTATGTTCGCGTTACTTGCACTTCTTGGACGGCGGCCGACTGCGCCGGCGGCCTGGTCTTATTTGGACGCTTGACGACTGACTCCTTCTGATCTTACCTCCTGCTACCCGTGCTCTAGGATGAGCGTAAGATGCAGACGGCTGTCAAACTGCTCCTCCTCGGTGCAGGAGAGTCGGGCAAGTCGACCGTGCTCAAGGTGCGCGGCTACTCGGCACTCGATTCGATCCTGCCAATCTTCCTCCAGACGTCTGGGTTGCTGACGCCCTCCCCGATCTGCAAATCAGCAAATGCGCCTCATCCACAACGTGCCCTTCTCGTCCGCGGAGATGGAACGTCAGTTGGCGACCACGCAGGCGCTCAACGGTCACACCGCTAATCGCTGTCCTCTCTGGTTGCACCCGTAGACTACCGCCAGCTCATCTTCTCCAACATCATCAACGGCATGCGGACCATCGTCGACACAATGGACATCTGGGAGATGCGCGTCGACGTCGACAACCGCGTGCGTGTCCATCACTGGACGTCTTTGAGCTGAAGGGCGCCGATACTGACAGGCACCCCATTTTCCACAGCGCAACGTGGCGATTGTCGACTCGGCCCCGGAACTCGTTACCGGCCAGTCGTTCCCGGTCGAATACAAAGAGCCACTGATAAGCCTTTGGCACGACCCGGAGGTTCAGCGATGCTACGAGCGCGGCAACGAGGCAGCCTTGCCGGAGAAGTGAGTCTGTAATCACGCAGACCACCGCCGACTCTACCTTCGACTGACAAGCCCTTTCATCTCCCTCCAGCTTGCCATACTACTTCGAGGAGATTGACCGACTCTTTTCGCCGGGCTTCGCGCCGAGTGAGCAAGACGTTGTTCGAAGTCGAGCCAAGACGTTAGGCATCACCGAGACGGCCTTCAAAATCGGCGACCTGGTGCGTAACCCGAAATTTGACCAGTCGCATCAGCTCTGACAGCGCTCTGTGTCTCTGCAGAATTACTCGATGTTTGACGTTGGAGGCCAGCGATCGGAACGCAAGAAGTGGATCCAGTCAGTCGTTCTCTTCACCTGCAACCCTTCGATAGCGTGGACGAGCGCTGACTTCCTCTTGCTCTCTCACCAGCTGCTTCGAGAACGTCACCGCCATCCTATTTCTAGTTGCCGTCTCCGGCTATGACCAGTGTCTCGTTGAAGACCGCGATTCAAATCAAATGCAGTGCGTGCGCGCTCGTAGATGTTGTGCGACACGCTTGCCTGACTCTGGCCCCCAATCGTCTACCCATTCGTCTCTTCAAGGGAGGCCCTCATGCTGTTTGACTCGGTGAGCTTTGGTCATTGGCACTTTCGCCTTTGACCCCCATGCTGACGTCGACACCGCGTCGGCCATCAGATTTGCAACTCGCAGTGGTTCGTCAAGACGTCGATGATCCTCTTCCTCAACAAGGACGACGTCAGTCGGCGCCTGACTACACATGCCTTCGCCAATGGCCATACTAATCTTTCTGTATCCGATGCTTCAGCTCTTCCGCGAGAAGATCAAGGGCCCGTCTCAGATCCACGACTACTTCTCCGATTACACCGGTCCGCCGCACGACTACATCCAGGGTCGAGACTTCTTCCAGAAGAAGTTCACACGACTCAACCGGAGCTCAAGCAAGGAGGTCTACTGCCAGTGCGTGCCTTCTTGACTGCAATTCAGACGTCCCTATTCCCTGACACGCACCCGCCTTTCCTCAAGCTTTACCTGCGCCGTCGACACCAACATGCTCCGCGTCGTCATGGCTGCCGTTTCCGAGTAAGTCCCTCATGGCCGCGGATTTCCCGCTGCGATCATGACTGACGATGTGATTCTCACTTCGCCGCAGCATCATCGTCCGACGTTCGTTGACAGAGATGGCCGTGATCTGAGCGGGCCACTATCCGCCCCGCATCAGCCGCCTTTACACACCCGATACACACCCTGCTCCCACCTCGGCCTCGCATGCTCCCTCAATGTCGCTCCCCATACCCTACACTGGATTTCTGCCTTGCTATCTATTATATTGACGTCTGACAGCAGGGTAACTGGAGCAGTCAGACTGCATCCAGAGTCGGCTGAGAGATTGCCGCAAGCCAATAAGTGCCGGATCGACACACTTGTAGTCGTACCGCTGCTTTCGCACGCCTTCCTCCACCGACGACGGCAGCGTCAATACAAAGTTCCATTCATGTGTTATAAGCCTAGGCCAAGCGCGATCAGATGCCCCAGGTGGAACCAAGCAAGGCAACGACGCCCTCAGAGCCGCCGAGGCTGTCGTGTCCGCCGGCGAGCGCCTCGAGGTAGACCACCTGGCCACCCTTGCCGTCTTCGGTCCTGACAAAGCGCTTGATCTCGCCCCAGCCCGGGATGACGGTCCGCTCGGTGCGCTCCGCCTCGCGCGCGCGCCAAGCGTCCCACTCGAGCCGGTAGAGCTCGATCGCCTCGATGCTCATCGAATCCGCGCGCGCGCGAGGACGACCGCCGCCGAGCGCCTGCTCGAGAAGGCCGTCAAAGAGCGCCTGGCCGTGAGTGAGCGGGATCTCGCCGTCGTTGCGGGCGTGCGCGAGGAGGAGCGTCGTCGGCGACGAGGCCGGGAGCGACCTCAGCGCCGAGAGCGAGTCGAATCGCGTCCGAAGGAGGCGAGGCGAAGTGAGCGCCGCCTGAGCCAGTGGGAGCGCCCGCATGGGCGAGAGGATAGGAAACAGTCGGAAGAGCGAATAGGTCCGGAGGAGCTCGGGCACCGATGAGAAGGCAGACAGAAGGGCGACGACCGGCGGATGGATGTCTGCAAGCGATCGACGAGAGCATGTCAGTAGGCTAAGGTAGTCGATGGCTGCCAGCAATCTAAGACTGACCCTCTGCGATGAGTTGCGCGGCGAGTGCGGTGCCGACGCCAGTGCCGAGGCTCTGACCAACGATGGCCACCTTGCTGGCATCACCACCGTTGCGGGAAATGATCCAGTCCCACGCGGCCCGAGCGTCGATCAGAAGGCCGGCCTCGGTCGGTGACCCGGTCGAGTCGCCGAAGCCACGATAGTCGATGATGAGCGCGTTGACGTCGAGCGCGGTTGACAAGCTCGAGAGAAGGCTCGTCCGGAGTGAGAGCGCGCGATTGCCAGCCTAAGGAGGGAGGACAGTCATAGAAGTCAGGCGCGACATATAAAGGTTTGGAGGGCTGGTTGAGCACATACGTTGCCATGCAGGAAGAGGACCGTTGGGCGGGCGCGCAGCGCCTCATCGAAGACGCTTTCGTCGAAGGGCTCAGTCGGCGGGAAGTTGCCATCAAGCTGACTCCGGTAAACGGTGTTGGGGCTTTTGTGTAATCCGGAGGGGAAAGAGAGCGCATACCGTTAGCCGGAAGTAAGGATCGCAGTAATGGGCAGACGGCATGAAGGAAACGAACAGCGTGTGCCACGCGCCGAGGGTCTCGCCGTCGGCCGTGGTGATGGCGAGGTTGCGCGTCTTGAACGGCGCAAGGCCATACCGCTCGGGTGCCGAAAACTTTGTTCGGAGCGGAATACGCACGTTGTGCATGAAGATGGCGCTGCGCGGGAGGACGACGAGCTGATACGTGTCAGCGATCTCGTCTCGGCGGACGAGTTGGGCCGATCCCGGCCGGCCTAGGTTGGCGTGCCTTGAGGGACGCACTTGCGCTGGATCGTTGGCACGAGCAGCAGAGCGAGGAATGCCATGTAGGCGATCCCACCATACAGCAGCCATCGGTACGCCCGCGACGTCCACGTTGGCTTGTCAGACTCGTCGTTGACGACCGGGAGATTGGACGCTGCAAAGGCGAGAAGGAGCGCCGCGGGGTCGGTCGGTCAGCCGGCCTGCGCATGATTGTGCCGTCCGCCGAGACCTCTCAAGGGCGTACCGACAACCGCCTCCTTGGCCCCTTCAATCACGTCCTTGACCGGCTCCTTCTCGGCAGCTTCCATGCGCTGTTATTCCAAAGGGGATGAGGGCGGAGGGGAAAGATTGATCGCAGGGCAAGAAGGGTCGTCGTCGGCAGCTCCCAGGCGACATGCTCATCGCGGCCCTCTGCCTGCGCGCGCGGGGGTCGCGGGGCGAATTTCGCTCTGCGCGCGAGGGCGAGCGAGGGCAGGCAGGGCGAGGGAGAGACGAGGATGCCGCCTCGGCCCTGTCGACCTCGTCTTCACCCATCCCTCCCTCCCCTTACACCTCTTGCCAGCTCGCTCGCGCCCATCCTAGCCGGTCGGAACCTCACTTCTCGTCCCATCTAAATCAGCTGCGTCTAGTAGTCGCGCCACCGCTGCCGCCGCCGCCGCCGCCGCCTTCGACCTCCCTCGCTTCTGCGCCCTCCTTGCGCCATGTCGGACGACAGGGAGATTGCCCGGCTCTACCGGGTCAACAAGACGATCCATGAGCTCGTGAATCTGAGACCCCTATCAACGCTCAACTGTCGCTCCCAGCTGGCTGACCTGTGCTCATTCCGATACCTGCTTGCTATAGGTTTCGGACCGGGTGCGTCCGTTGAGCTCACGCGCAGAGGGGACGCACTGTCGCTGACCTACTGCCGCCGCCGCTTTCTCTCCCCGCCGCTCTCTGTAGGGCTTCCAAGTCGCCGAGGACGAGATGAAGATGTCGTACCAGGAGTTCCGCAACAACTTCGCGCCCAACGGCTCGGTCGAGTATGTTCCGGCTGCCCTGCCAGAGCCCGACAGTCGCCTCGACAGCTCGTGCATGCGCTGACCAGCTCTGGCCATCCTCTGCGCCATCCCCCTCGCCAGCCGAAACTCGCTCAACTTCTGGACGAACAGTGTTACCGACCGGGAGGACAGCATCTTTGTCTTCTACTCGGATGAGCGCAAGGTAGGCGTCAAGACGATGCGCAAGTGAGTCTCCGCCCGTCTCGCCCGGCATGTGTCGGCTCGGTCGTGTCCAAGCAAGCTCATGCTTCCGGCCTTGCTACTTGCCGCGCCCAGATTCATCGGCATCCTCGAGGACAAGAAGATTCGCCGGGGCATCATCATTTTCTCGGACGCCATGTCGCCGCCAGCGCGCAAGGTGCGACTTTACCCCTGCCACTCAGCCGCCCATTCGCCGCACGGGAGCAAGAGCTGACCTCCCGGCTTCTTACCCGCGTCTGTCAGGTTATCACGTCGATGGCAGGTGACTTCAAGCTGGAGGAGTACGCCGAGGCGGATCTGCTGGTCAACATCACACACCATCAGCTCGTGCCTCGGCATGAGGTCCTGTCGCTCGAGGAGAAGAAGGCGCTGCTGGAGCGCTAGTGCGTTTCTGACCTTTGCTGCATCCTACAAGCTCTCCGGTCGGCATCCTGCTGACCTTGTGGCGTGTTTGATCTCGCTCCTTTCCCTTGCGCCCTGCGTAGCCGGCTGAGGGAGACTCAGTTGCCACGCATATTGCTGACGGACCCCGTCGCGCGCTACTACGGCCTGACGCGCGGCCAGGTCGTCAAGATCACCCGGCCGTCAGAAACCGCCGTGCGTTCTTCCGGCTTGCATCCCGTTCCACCCTCGAGCTCTCGTGAAGCTCGCGCTGACGATGTTCCACGCCCCTTCATCTTTTGATCGACAGGGCCGGTACATCACCTTCCGCATCGCGCTCTGAGGAAGGCCAAGCGTAGTGGGATGCTATGCTGTTATTCGAATGCGATCCGCAGAGCCCAGTCGTCGCAGAGCTGACTTGCTGCGACTGGAGCTGGGCAGTCTGACGTATGCGTACACGCTGTGGTTCTCCTCTTCCGGGAAAGGCTATCAGCCTTGCCCATGAGAGGTGTGTGTCGCTAGCTCCTTGGTCGGATCAATCCTCTGGACCCTCCCGGGTTTTGGAAGACGGAGAGCAAGCAAGGGCAATGAAGACAGAGAGCGAGATCCGATCGAGACTGCTCGTGCTCGGACGTGATCCCTGGAGGCTCGGGCATGGGGTGCGACTCGAGGTTGCGGTCATTCTACTGGGAGTCGACACACTTTGGATGCTACCCTCCCCTCAGCCTTTCGTATCATTGTGACCGGCACACAGGTCTCGACTCTGCCAGAGGATTTCGGATGCGCTTTCCTTCCCGTGGAGGAGGCCAAACTGTGCGTCCGAACGCGCCTCCTCCCTGCGACTGTCCTCAGACTTGATCCGACCGCCCGTCCTGGGCCTCAGCAGAGTCCGGCCTTTGAGGGGGTCGTTTGCCCCTGTCGGCTGCTCACGGGAGAACGTCTCGCACAGTTCTGTGCACGAAACCCATGGATCTCAGCCCTGAAGGGCGCCCTGCTTGAGGGCGGGACAACCTTGTTCATCCGGCCCCCTGCGGTTGTCACCGTCGGTAAGCTCGCCAGCTTCCCCGGCATTGCTCAGGAAGCAGCATCGACGTGGTTCCGGGCAGCGACTCTCTACTGAGCGCCAATATTCGGAGCTCATGCCGATTTAAGCCCGGGGCCGGAACATAATCTCGTCTGGGTGCTTGGGAAGAACGATCATCGACTGGTGGAAGGGAGCCGAGGCGACGGCCCAATCAGTATGTTCCTTGCTTGGACCGGATCGCACAAGGACTATCCGCTCAGCAGGTGACGCACCTCGTAGTTGGTCTCCGGAACGCCGCCCTCGAGCTTGAGCTCCATCTTCTGGACAAAGCAGGCGAGGATGGTCGACAGCTGGACGTAGGCGAACGACTCTCCGATGCACCGGTGTCGGCCGGCACCGAACGGCTGGTAAGGCGACTCGGTGCCCTTGGAGATGGCTGGCGGGGCAGACAAGAGGGATCAGGTTTAGGCGCAGCACAGTAAGAGGGAGGTCCCAAAGAGCCGCACCTCCGAAACCGTAGTCAACCTTGTCGCCTTCGGCATTGTCGTAGGCGTCGCCGGCCTTGGCCGCCACACCGCTCTTGTCGGTCCACCGGCTGGGCTCCCACCGGCCAGCGTCCTCCCAAATGCGGCCGTCCATCTGCGCAACGCCCGGCGAAGCAAGCACGTAGTAGCCCTTAGGAATGACGTACGAGCCGCTCTCAGACGGCGACGAGACCGACGGCGGGACGGGGATGTCCGAGATGACCTTGCGGAAGATGGAGTGGATCGGGGCGTGCACGCGAAGCGTCTCACGGATCGCAGAGTCCATCACGGGCAGCTAGGGCGAGGTAGGTCGAGTGGTTAGCCTCCATCGGGAACACAGGATTGAGGCGAGGCGAGAAAGAGGAGAAGGACTCACGTTCTTGAGGTCGTCATACTCGAGCATCCGGAAGCCGCCCTTGCCATCGCCGAGAACCCGGACCTGCTCGTCGTACAACTGCTGATAGACATCGGGCCTGGAGGCAAGCTCGAGCAGCGTCCAGGTCGAGGTCGCCGACGACGTGTGCTGGCCAGCCATCAGGAGGGCAATCATGATGTGGGCGATCTCGCGGTCGGTCAGCGGACGGCCGTCCTTGTACGTCTGCGTCTGGAGCGAGGCAATCATGTCGTGCTCGTGCTGTGGACCATCCGAGAGGAGTGAACGTCAGCGTCGGCCCGGCTTGGGGGAGACGCCCAAATAAGATCGCTGGGACGCACGTCTGACTCGCCGTTGCGCCGGCTCTCGATGATGCCGAGGTAGAAGTCCGACATCTCCTTCTGGGCCTTGTCACGCTTCCAGTAGCTCGGCAGAGGCAGGTACGGGAAGAGGAAGTTGATGGGGGTGAAGCCACGGTCGAGATCCTCGTACTTCTGAGCGAACGTCTTGTCGAGCGCCGAGCGGACCTCCTTGCCCTGGAGCGTCCGACTGGCCGTCAGGATCGTCAGCTCGGCCAGCGTCTTGAGCGCGGGGAACTGGCCCCAGCGAGAAGTCGGCTGCGCCTTGTCGGCCTTGAAGGCAGGGGCAAAGTGGGCGTCCGAGGCGAGCATGCCGTTGAACTCGTCGACGATCATCGGGATGTAGGCCTTAAGGTTGTCGAGCGACAGGCCAAACTTGACAAATTTCTTCTGCTCCATGAGCACTATCGATCAGAACAAAGGGCGCCGTCAATTCCTTAGTCTTCGATGGCTCTGGCGCGCGAGGCTAGACTCACTCGAGTTGGGGCAGTCGTAGACAACACCCTTTCCGAAGACAGGCGTCGTCAAGTGGGTGTAAGCGTCCTCGGCCGAGACCTGCGAGAGCTTGCCGCCAAGAATGAGGTCATTGCCCTGTGAGTCATGGACATGTGCCAGTATGGGTGATGGGAAAGGGTCAGGGATGACACAGATAGGGTGCGGTCGCAGGTAGACCGAGACTCAAGCGCACCTTCGGTCCAAGCGCGACGGTGACCTTGCGGCCGATGAGGATGAAGGTGAAGAGGTCGCCGTGCTATTGATCAAAGTTTGAATGGGGCAGAAAGCGTCAGCCGTCGTTCGAAGCCTCCGAAGGGTTCAGGGCCGCTCGGTCGACGTGCACCATCCAAGGGTTGGCGGCAGATGGCAGCCTAGGATGAACGACGGGGCGAGGCAAAGGTCTTGTGAGGAGCGCATACCTTCTCGCGGCAGTCAAAGTAGAATTTGTAAGGGTCCATGCCGTACTCTGCGTCGGGCGAAAGGGAGAATGGCTCGTAGTGTCAGCCTCATCAGTCGGCCATGAAGTCAAAGGGAAGCGAGCCTGAGCCCGACTCCGAAGCTCTGCCTGTAGGCGATACAGCGGCTTTGACATGGGCACTCGCCGCCGTCCCCTGTCCGCTGAGCCCGTCCAAAGCAGAGCTACACAGGTGAGAGGAAAGAGGTCACTGACGAACGGCGGAGCCAATCCAAGGAAAGTAGTGGAATACGACTGGCGGCAGCGTCGGGTCCTTGGGCCAGAACTTGTTGATCAATGACGCGTAAGGTCGGCAGGATGTCAGCTCACGAGCTGAAGTGACACAATAGCCCCTTGTCCCAGTGATAATCTAAAGAGGGCGGAGGCTGGCGAGCCTCATCGAGGAAGGGACACACGAGCTGGTAGGCTACATTGGACGCGACGAGCAGCGCCGGCAGGCCGACGAGCAACAGCGGCACAAGGATCGGCCAGGCCGGGAGAGCGTCAAGCGCTGGGCCAAGGACGCCGGCAAACAGCGAGGACGACGAGTTGGTCATGCTTGCTGAAGAAAGGGAGAGGGAGGCGAGGGGTGCTGGACGGAGGGTCGACGACAGGGAACGGAAGCCGGCCGATTGGCGAAGTGGGCCGAGAGACGCGCGCGCAGAGAAGTCGGACGAGAGTCGACGTCGTGTCAGGAAGTCGACCCATGGAGCGCCCTCCCTCTCCCTGTCGTGATCAGGACACAGCAATGTCCTTGGCTGATGACCCGAGCAAACCATTCTCTATGCTCCTCCTGCTGCTCGAGCCGCCCATGCTTCACCTGGGATCCATGTCGAGCCCGACCGGCCAACCTCGCCTCGCCGGGCTAGCTCGCGGGAATCCAAACTCCGCCGTCCTGCGCTGTTGACGCGGCCGCCGGCGCGCCTCTTCCCCTTTCGCCCGCGCCCGCGCGCCGCGCGCACGCGTCCTCTTGTCGCCGCCCCCCGCCTGCCCCTCCCTCCAACGGTCTCCCCTTTCCCTCGCCCGCAGCCCGACCGACGCCCACCAGCCGACTCCCGCTCGGCCCACCCGCCTGGCCTTCATCGCATCCACATCGGCAACCAGAGGCAGGCAACAGAGCGCCGTAACTCATGGCCTCTCATCCGTCCGGGCACGACCCGGCTGGCCGCCCGGCCGCGCCTCCGTCAACATCAGCCCTCGCGGCCCTTGACGAGCTGACCGAGGAGCAGGTCTTCGGCTCCAAGAAGCGGCGATATCATCACGCACAGGACGTGCGTCGGCTCCTCTCTTCTGCCTCGCTCCTTCAACTCTCCAGAGAAAGCTGACCTCAAGGTGGATGGCTCGTGCTCACAGCCCATCGAGAGCTCGCTCAACGCCTCGCAGCTGCTGCTTTCTCAGTCGCTCTCGCAGCCGCTGCCACCTCCTCCGCCTCGACCCTTGTCAGCATCAATAGCAGCGTCAGCAGCATCCACATCGGCAACAACTTCACCCGACGCTGCGACGAGCTCCTCCGTGTCAGCAGCAATGGATGGCCCAACCGCCATGGGAGGGGAAGGGGGCACGACGACAGTGAGCGGCGCTGCTCTCGGCCGTTCAACGTCGACAGCGCCGATGACAGCGAGGATCCCAGTTCGAGCGAAGGGGGCCGCGAAAAAGAGTCGACGTGCGTGCCTCTTGCCTTTCTATCGTTTCTATCGAAGCTTCGCTGTTCGCGAGCGAAGCCTTGCCGAACCAGCTGCACTGGTTGTCGCTTCTTAGGCCCTCGCTGAGAATGAGAACCACTGACATCCATTGTTCTGACACGGTCCTTGTTTCGTCCACGCTCGCTTCTGTTTCGCATCCGAGCAGTTGACTTTCACCCTCAGCCGCTTCCAACCGCTAGCTCGACGGCCGACCGGCCCATCGGTTCAAGCGGCGACGACGACGCACAGGTGGTTGACGACCAGCTCACCGACATTGGCAGCGGAGGGGCGGTCAAGCGGCCTCGACATGAGGGACTTGGAAGTCATGCGAGGGCGGCGAGTGCGGATGCAGTCGACGCTCGGGGAGGGCTCGAGGACGAGGTGCGGGGCGAGAGGGAGAAGCGGAAGAAGGTGCTTTCGGTGCGTCCTGTCCGGTTCAGCTCGTCCAGGCATGGGTGTCCTGGAGCACCCACCGCCGCTGGTGTGTGACTCGCTGGCGATCGGCCTGACCTCGTCTCGTCCTTCCTGTCCGCAGCGAGCGCCGAAGCGCAACCTCCTCCAGTTCCTTCCACCACCACCTCCGCCAGTTGCTCGTCCAGCGTATGCCCTTGCGGCTCCTCCCGCTGCAGACCACCCTGCCGCTCATCCAACGGAGCGCTCAATCGACACGACGATGCCGCTCCAGATCTCGGATACGCCGATGATCCGGCGCAATCAGGCGATGCGCTCGCAGGCTGCGCTCGGCGTCTCCTCCTCATCATCCTCCGGTCCGTCCAGTGGCAAGGGCGGGGGAGGTCGCAAGTCTTCCTTTGGCAAGCGCGGCAACCGTGCCTCGGCGTCGTTCGGCGAGGGCCGCCTCTCGGCGCCACACGGGTCGATCCCAACGGCTGAGTTCCACCGGCACGTCGACCGCGCCCTGCCCGAGGCTGTCCGCATGCGTCACCTGCTCGTCTTTCTCGGCAAGCGGCTGCTCGATCCTCTCGCGCCAGGGGCCGAGTCTGCCGGTGCCGGAGGTGCCAAGGGCAAAGGAAAGGCTGTCGAGGGTCATTCGGTGGAGAGCAGGCGCGAGCGGATTGTGCGCGAGACCCAGGAGGAGGTTCTGAGAGCAATTCTGGGCGCCAAGGTCGACACGAACCCTTGCGGTGGGCACAGGGTCGGTCTTGTTCCTTTGGTCGGGCGGATCGTTCTGCGGTCAGCTGAAACTGACGCTTCTGTCCTGTGCTCTCGACGTCGTTCGTCCGGCCGCTCCTTAGGGAACGAACCTCTTAGAGAAGCCAACGCGGCCTCATCCAGGCAACGTCGAGAACCGCAAAGTCTCGGATCAGGCCGAGGCTTTCATAAAGCGGTCCGTCTTCCCCCCCCCCCCCCCCCCGTCGTCCGAGACTTGAAGTCGGTCGTCGCGCTGACACTCGTTCTCCAATGACACCCTTGTTCGGTTGCGCTCTGTTTGCACTCGCGCTCAAAAGGGGCAAAGCCGAAGAATCTCTCTGGTCACAAGCTGTCAAGGCGGCCAATGCCCTCCAGACATCAACGTGCGAGCAGCTCGCGGCCAAGAAAGCGGCGGCCGAAGCCTCGGCAGATTCGCTCGACGATCTTGCTCTTGTGGGCGGCGATAGCGAGGCCAGAGACGCGGCTGTGGCAGACTTGTTGCGGTCGGTGCTCGGGAGCCAAGCGGCTGATGCGGTGGACATCGACGAGCTCGAGTTCCACGTGAGCGCACTTTCCCTTCCACCCGCCTGGCAGCCTTCAAGGTTTAGCGCGCTGACCTCGAGCCGACATGTGTTCCCCTTGCGCAGATTGACACGATTCATCAGGTGACACAGACAGCCGTCCAGCTTTCCGCCGAGTCAACGACCCTCCTCGACAGCCTCTTCCATACGCTCACGACCGCCCTCCGTACTCGCGCGACGGCAGCCCACGGCCCGCATGCGGCTGCGGCAGGAGGTGCCGCTGCCGCCGCCGCACTTGCCCATACGCCCGGGGCGCTTCTCGTCCCGATCGCCGAACGCCAGTCGAGGCGACGTGGGGTGACCGTCGGCGGCGGCGAAGCGCGGAGGGTGCTTCGCCGGCTGGCAGAGCAGGAAGGAGCGAAGCCGACGCTCTCGGTCCGCGCCGCTCATGCGGAGCTCGTCGCCCTCGGCCCGCCAACGCTCATATTTGGAACAAGCTCGGGTCCGCAGCCTCAGCAGGCGGGCCGAGCATCGACTCCGCCGCCGGCAGCAGCAGCGCTTGGGGCGAGCGTCTCCAGTAAAGCCAAAACCGGGCTCCCTCCCGTGACGCCCCGCAAGGGCGCGGCAACACCCCGCAAAGGAACCGGCACGACGCCCTTCCGGTCCCGAACGCCGGCGGCGCCTCAGGCCGAATGAGAGGATACTGTGACCTCTTCTTCTGGCTTCTTCAATCCTTTTGTCATGTTCAACGAGACGGTCGTCTTGACCGCCTTGCTTCACGACCCACATTCCTTCTGAGTCCCGCTCAATATTACGGCTCCGGAGCCCTTACTTCGATCTTATCCCTTTTGACGTTGACTGGCTGCGGCCTGCGGGTTGCGAGTCGGTCGCCGATTTCATTGCTTTTCCCACTTCTCGTGCTCGCGACAGCCGCCTTTATAGTCTCACAGCACTTCGACAGCAATGAACTAAATGACATATATTAAGGCATGAGACAGGCGAGTATCAAGGTTACGGGCTAAGGACTTGATTAAGAAGAGGAAAACGCAAGGTCAGCGACCATTCCTTGAACAAGAGAAGTAATCAAAAGAAGGTGAGATAAGAGGTGAGGCTCAGACATCCAAGGAAGAAAAAGGCCCTCATTCGTTCCCATCCGCCAGGAGTCACCGAGGTGACTCCCGACCCTCCTGGCGCCCCCCACGTCGACTCGCCCGCGCCATCAAGATCCAACCCCCCGTAAGGGGAATGACCGAGGCGGCCCTCCTCCGGCAGCGGGGTTCGAAACCAACCGCCGAAGTGTGGGATAATGGCAGGGAGAGAGGGCACCTCATAGCCCGGAGTAGGGCAGGATGGCCATCCTTTTGACGGGACGGACCCCAACTTGCGGGAAGGGGAAACGGTAGAGTGAAAACTGCGAAGTGGAATACTTAGGTTGCATCATTGGGAGAGGAGTTGGGGGTGATGGTGGGCGTGTGGAGGAATTGACCGTGTGAAGTACTCACAGAATTAGCAAGGTCGGGAAATTGGCGTCGGAAGGGGTCAGTAGCGCGAAGAGGCGCACACGGTCAAGAACTGGTGCGGCAGCGAGTGAAAGTAAGGGTCAGTAAGGGTCTCGGACAGGAGGAAAGCGGACGCGAGTATGAAGAAGGGAGGTAGGGAATCAGGCAAAATGAGGCTGGCAAGCCCCAAAAGGTGGGTCGTCGTGAGACGGGTCCCGCGGGAGGGTGCGAACCCTCCCACCTCTGTCGTCTCGGCATGGTCGATAGGACGGGGAGAGAAATAAAAATTGAAGTCATCACTTTGAGGAGGAGGTTGGTGGTTATGGGTCGAGCGACAGGCGCAGACGCGCTGCCCGACGCGGACGGCCGACGCGGAGCGTCTGTCGGTGAAAAAGAGAGCAGGATGGAAGCAGCAGACTGACCTATGAGATGGTTAGCTTGTGGTAGGCTACGGGCTCAGCGGTGAGGGGATGCGATGCTGAACGTCAGACGTCAGGCTCGAAACTTTGGGCCGGCCGCCCTTTGACCTCGGACGCGCCTCGGCCGGTCTCGTGACCGGGCCATGACAACCACCGCCCGCTCGACGCTCACTGAGCACGGACCAGACCATCGCGGACGTCCCGGCTGGCCTCGCGACCGACTTCACCTACGCTCTCTCGAATTTGATACCTCAAGCGTCAACTAGCAGACCACCGGTCAACATCGATGCCGCCTTTGCTGCCGCCGCTTGTGCGGTCGTCGCTCGCTCTCCGGGCCTGCGTCACCGCCTCGAACCGGCTTTCGTCGAGCCGCCTGCTCCTTCCCTCGTCGACGGCCAGCCCTCGACGGCTCTTCTCGAGCTCGCCTATGCGGAGGCTCATCATTCCGCAAGTCGTCGAGACGACAGTACGTCCCGCCGCTCGCCTCTGCCTTGACTGCTCGCACGGCGATGGACCATCTAACCCTGGCCATCGCTTGACATTTCGTCGCCTGCCCCTTCCGCAGTCAAAGGGCGAGCGCTCGATGGATCTCTTCTCCCGCCTGCTCAAAGAGCGCGTCATGTTCGTCGGAGACGTACGTCTCTCATCTCTCCTTCTTGGTTGAGGTTTCCGGAGAATTGTCGGGTTCGAACCAGAGCTGACCGACTAAGCGAATCCTACCATGCCTGGCCTCGCGTCGTCCCTTATGCGTGTGCTCCCCAGGTCGACGGCTCATCAGCCAGCCTCATCACCAATCAGCTGCTCTTCCTCGAAGCCCAGGACGCGGAGAAGCCGATCCAGATGTACATCAACAGGTGCGTTATCTGGTCGACGAGCATACGCGCGCCGATCAGGAGCCGCCCGGACTTAGCACTGATAGCCGAGCCACTCGTGTCCTGCTTTTAATCGACCGCAGCTACGGCGGGCCGATCACCGACGTCCTGGCCATCTACGATACTGTACGCTGCCATCAAATTTCACCCCGCGCAGATTTCGAGCCTCGGAGCCGCAACGCTCCCCCGCAGCGCGAATGCCACCTGACACTCTTCTTCCTTGCCCTCGTTTCCTCTACTTCTAGATGCAATACGTCTCGCCTCCGATACATACCGTTTGCATCGGTCAGGCCTCCTCGACTGGCTCGCTGCTTTTGGCGGCAGGCGATAAGGGCCACCGGACGATCCTTCCCAATGCGCTCGTCATGCTCTCGCAGGTGCGCATCGCCCATCGCCGAGCCGATTACTTCCTCCTACGCACCTTGTCCTACTTACTGACAATGTCGACTCCTGTAATCACTGTTCGTCCTGTGACAATCTTCCGAACTGGCTACATGCGTCGCTCTAGCCTTACGGTGGCCACCAAGGCCAGCAGACCGACATCGGCATCGCTGCCAAGGAGGTCCTCCGCCAGCGCGATCTGCTCGAAGGCCTCTATTGGGAGCACTGCAAGCGCGAGGGGGAGAGTGTAGACGAGGGGAAGAAACGCTTCCGTCCGTCCTGGTTTTTCTTGTCTGACCTACTCAAGTCTAGTCCTCCCGCGGCTTGCGACGCGGGCGACGTCGTCGTCGTCGAGGCCCAAACAACCGACTGACTCCCTTGACGTTCCTCACAACCTTCAGGAACGGCTATGGACCGCGACTTCTACTTGACGCCAGCTGAGGCGGTCGAATTTGGCCTCGCCGACAAGGTTCAGCGGCCGAGAGAGGTCGAGGCCGCTGCGGAGGAGGTCGAAGGAGAAGGGAAAGAGACGTGACCCCGATATGGATGCGAAGATTCGATCCGGACTCTGTATAGGTAGAGAGCCACTCTTGAACGATGCAAATGCAGCTGACGATCCTCCTAGCGCAGCTGAGCGACGCGACCGGGACACCATCAGAGGATCGTGCATCTCCCTTTTCCTCTTCTCCGCCGCCGCGGTTGGCCCTCCGCCTCGCGCTTACGCGGGAACAGTGAGGTCGGCGCGCCGGCCGTTTCGGCCGGCTCAAAGCGCCGGCACTCACGGACCACGTCAAAGAACGACTCGCGGACATTGATGTCCCGTTTCTGGAAGGGAAATATCGTCGACCATCAGAAGCAAAGGATTAGCGCAAAGCCTCTCGAGTGCCACGCGAGGCCTCTGACTGACTGCCGATGTTTCGTAAAATGGCACGCGCCATGCCCTGGCCAGCTGCTCGCCCCCACCCGTGTCAACCTCACGGTCGTTCTCGAGATCGATTTTGTCTGCGGCCAGTGGTTCACCGCAAACACTGGGGTCAGCATCGGTTGACAAAGTGCCGCTGGGCGCGTTTTAAAGGATGCCTTGAAGCAAAAGAGACGCACTTCCGACGAGGACGATTGGCACGCCCGAACTTTGGGCGTCCTTGATGCGGACAATCTGCTGATGGAGGTCCTTGACCTCCAGAAAGGACGTGTGATCGGTCACCCTGCGCGAAGGGAGGGCAGAGATAGATCATCAAGTCCCGTTAGCACGATCATGGACAGAGGGCTGAACGATGGGGCTCACGCATAGACAAGGACAAAGTCCTCTCCTTGCCGGATGTAGAGATCCGTGAGACTAGTATACTGCTCTTGACCGGCGGTGTCAAGAATGTCGATCAGGCAGGCTTCGCCATCGATTCGCTGCAGGTGGAGTCGAGAGCAAGCGTTCACGTCAGGAATCCAACATTCCGCCATACGAGAACAGACGATTGCAAAGAAGATGTACGAGAACGCTGGTACGATCTACGTGACCCGACAGGCGGAGGATGGACGCGCCTCGCGTGTCAAAGGGGAGTTGAAGCGCAGCAGCAACCAGTTTGGTCAGCCCTGTACCCTTTGATCATTGCCCATCTACCGCTTCGGAGTATGCGGCTGAGTGCATAGGAAGCGAAGGTTACACTTACAGCTGTCCTCAATTGTCGGGTCATATGACTCTACTACTCGTTGGTGGACCATCTGCACGCTAGGCATCAGATGCGGCACGCAGCATCAGCCCTCTCTCAAGTCAGGAAGAAGGCGTATCACAACCCACGTCAAAGCACTCTTCCCGACCCCTCCTCCACCCAGCATGACAACCTGATGGACACGCATCTTGACTAAGAAGCTAGAGAGGTCAAACGCGGCTGAGGCTGAAGAGGGCCGACAAGAGTGGTCGGAGGAAAGTCGACGGGATCAAAGGTTGCCGCAGCGCGAGGCGGGAGAGATTGAAGAGGCCGAGTAATTTGTTGCGAGGCTGCTCTGCACGCCAGAAGAGCTCCAATCTGTCCGGTCTGGGCGTAAAAGATGTGCCTAGGACGAGGAAGAGGCCAGGTTCAAGTCGGGAGGGAAGCGGGAGCATGCGAGTGCGACTCTCTCCGCCCTCGCGAGCTCGCACGGCTCGGCCAGGGCCGTCGTCCCTTCAACCCTCTGACTGCACCTCCCAGGAACCACCAGAAATGCTCACCCAAATCAGTCAGCCGCCGTACGTACATCTTGAGGTAAAGTTCGCGCCTTTTAAACGATTGCTGAGACACTTGCGCGCCCCAATTCCTTGGCAGGACGTTCGTCTCGCCTGAGGAGCACGCCGCCCTCACCTCGTCGACGCCGGCGTCGTTCGCTTCGATACCTACCGTCCTCCATCGTCAGCAGCAGAACGCCCGGGTTGTCTTCTCGCCCGAGTGGGAGGGCTACGGCGAGGGTGTCTTGGGCTCACTTTACATTACTGAAGCGTACGCCTCTGGTCTGCTGCTCAGCTGTCATCGAAACAACAGTTGAGTCTGACCCGCGCAACGTGCCGCTGCTGTCTTTCGTCAGTGCTCTCTGCTTCATCCCGGCTTCCGGCAGCCATCCGGGTTTCTCGCTCGACTACCCGTCCATCACACTGCATGCTATCTCCCGTGACAGCTTGGGTCCGTCCGTCTACTGCCAGCTCGACGAGTCGCCCGCGCCGGGCCAGTCAGTGCCACGGCCGACGCGGATCATTGAGGGCCGCGAAAATGATGGCCACTACCACCCGGAGGACGAAGAGGACGACGACACGCCAATGCGAGAGATGCGCATTCACGTTGAGGAGTCTGATGGTGAGTTGCCCGAGGTCGACACCCAGTGTCAGCGCCCGACTGTACCTCTGATCACCCTCGCGATCCCTGCCTATGCCAGTCGAACCGATATTCAGCGCCTTGTCCGAATGCGCCTCGCTCCACCCGTCGGTTTTTGACAACGTTGACGGCTTCTCGGACGATGACGAGGGCATGTACGCCGTCCCGGCCGACTTCGTGCCTTTCACCGGTGAGGATGGCGAGGAGCTCAGCGCGGCCGGCAGGGTGAGAAGCGACTTTGTCAATCCGCAGACGCGCTTCAACCCATACTAAGCGCAGCGCCCTTCTCTCGTCAACCTTGCCCGCTATGACGTGTACTCCCGTGTTTACTCGCAGGCGAGACTCGAAGTGCGTTCATCTTCAACTGCGGGCCCGCCGCCAGTCGTCTGACTTGCCCCTCATCCGCGCCCCTCTAGCATTTCGAATCGGTCATTGTTTGGCCCATCGCCGAGGGCGCAGCCGTTGAGGACGCCGACGAGTCGGCCGTCCAAGAAAAGGGCGTAAACGGTCATTAATGGGCATGTTGCTCGCGCGAATTTCACCTGCTTGGGATGGAAGGTGGTGGCGCGGAGTGGGAGGTGGTGGGTAAAAATGGGCGGCGGTGGGGGGGCCAGCAGAGGGACCGAGGGCCATGTACGCTGCGTCAAGCTTTTGCGAGTTGGGTTCGCGTCTAGGCGTAGAGCGGGATGACGCCGCCTCTGCCGGACCTTGCTTTCCACTCGTAGCGGGGCTCGCAACCGCCGTCATCCCCCTCAGCCGGCTGGCCATCGCTCGTGTGCTCGCGGTCGCATGTTTCGACCGGGCAATTCCACTTGAAGGTCTTCTTTCGTGGTATGGGCGGAGCGCGGCCCTTACCTTTGGCCCTGGTCGCGCCCGCTGGTGGTAATGGTGGTTTGGCCGAGCTAAGAGAGGGGCCGACCGCCATGATCTCGGCCGGCTCTGAACCCGGCGGCCGAGCCAGAAACTCGAGACAGTAGCCGTCAATGAGGTGGCCGCAAGAGAGGATGTGCATTTTGCGCGAAGCCGTCGCCGCCTGCAGGATTAATGGTCGGTTGCAGCCGGGGCAGACGAGCTTCAGATTGGGCGGCTCCTCCTCGACGCTCGGCGCCTTGCGCTTTCGGGGAACAAGAGCCGTGACGCTCGGCGGTGGCGTCCCGAGCGGCGTACTGCTGGTGACGTACGACGTCTGGCCATTGGCCTCCACGATGGCGATCTCGTCCCCGTCCGAGTCGTCGGTTAGGTCGAGAACAACAGGCTCCGAAGGGGCTCCCGGGCCCAGCTTTGAAGGCCCAGCAACCGGTCCAGCGTTGAAAAGGGCGTCGACGTCGGCCGCGTCGTCCTCCGAGTCCGAGAGGTAGCCACCAAACTCGCGCTCAAAATTGCGCGTAAAGCCGCGCGTCGTCTTGATCGGCGGCGGCGGGTCGTAGGCACCTGCAGCGCGCCAGTCGTCCTCAAGCTTCTGGGCCGTCACCGGAGGTGCGTAGATGGGCTGCTCTCGAAGCAACGGTAGGTGTTGATTCTGGTCTACCGGCGGCGCCTGACCCCAGCCAGCGCGAGGCACATCGACGCCCTGATGTAGAAATTCGCCGCCACCACCTATACCAGCGGCGCGGTACGGCCGGCCGTTGACGAATACGTCTTCGATACCCTGTAAGGCAGCATCGATGCCTTGGCGAATGAAGTTGTGCGGGCGTCGGGCCGGCTGTGCTGGCACGACAACGGGAAGCACGCTGCGCGCCGGCGGCTGAAAGGCTGATGGCCGGGCATGACGGGTAACACCGTTCTCGCGGACAATTGCTCCGCCGAAGCGGACCGCTTGGAGAGGGGCAGCCGGTGGTGTCGATGACCGGCGTCGGACAGGCGGGGGCGGCGACCGGCGCTGTTGTGTCCTCCGACGGAGATCTGTGCGCACAGGCGGCAGGAGGAGGCAACGGTCAGATACAACGCTCGAGATCGGATGATCTCGTCCAGGGACGCCAAGAGTCCGGATACTGACCAGCGACGAGTTGAGATAGCGCAAGACCTGTCCTTCGATGCCGTGGGCCAGTCTCGCCCTCGATCTGTATCTCATCGTCGTCACTGGTATTCGCCGGCGGGGGACGTGGCGCCTGGGGCGACGTCATTCGAACGCGGCTCGGTCCTGCTACGGGCTGATCGTCCCCGGCAAGCCAGACGACAGAGGAGGATGACGACCGGCGGTGTCGGGGCGCAGGCCGTGCGACATCGGCTTCGCTGTTGATCGAATCGCTCGCCATGGCAAGTACCGGGCCAGAGGACCAGGCGCTGCGAGAGGACGAGGCTGAGGGGCCGCCGGTGCTGGGTCCGCTCACTTGAAGGGCGTCGCTCCGAAGCCGCATTGGCGTCGGAATGTAGCTAAAGCGAGCGCCGTCCTCGAGATCGGTCGAGCTGCCGTCACTGTCCTCCTCAGGTGGCAAGGAAGGTTGGGTTGCTGGCCAGGGCGGTCGCGGGATGGCCGCGCGGGACGGTCTACTGCCGCCTACCCTGGGCCGGGAGAGCTCGATGTCGGACGACGAGGCGACCACGGAGGGCATGCCGGTATGTAAGATCGGGCAGCAGAAGGAGCTATATTGAGCAATGACGCGAGGGTGGGGTGACGGGAGGGTGTTGTCGACGCTAGAAAGAGGAAGACCCAAGAGAACAAGCAAGGCGTGGTGGCGGCGGCGTCGGACACAGGAGCTGACTTCGTCTCGGCGTCAGGACCCGTCTGACGTCTGCCCTTGCTGCAGCTGTCGTGCTTAAAGCAGTTTGCACACAGAGTAGAGGAATTACGAATCACCTCCTCGACTCAGAACCAGCCGAGGTCAGGACCAGGGCCCAGCGACCGACCAACCAAGACGAGCATTGCTGCTGCGCACTTGTCAACTAAAGGGCCCCCAAACACCTGCTGGTGGGTTTGCGAGAGCGTCATGACTATTCCCTGAGGTAGCGCCGATAGACGGCATTGTCGGTCATCTCCTTGTACGGATATGCGAGATCGTCAAGGAACTTCTCAAAGGCCTCGTTGTCCTCTGGAGGCGACTGAATACCAATGAGCACCTTACCAAGGTCTAGCGAACGCAATGAGGCGTCAGCAGACAGTTGCGGAAACAAAGGGGATTGAGAAAGACGTACCGGCGCCTTGATTGCGATAGTGAAAGAGAGAGATGTTCCAGGGCTTCCCATGGCGTGCGTCCTCAAGATTATGGAGGAACTTGTATAGGGCGTTCGGCCGCTCCGGGAACTCTGCAGCCAGGAGCGAGGTCACAGACGATCAGCCCTGCTTGATTGGCTCTGCAGCTTACAGATTGCAGCGCACCAAACATGAAGGCGCGCTCGCCGTCAACCCTCGTCTTGCCGCCAATCATGTAACGGACGTGGTCCTTGCTCATTTCGTCGTTGCTGAGGTCCCACGCCTCGACATCGTCGTCCTTGAGCTGCTGAATGAGACTGTCAACCGCGGTTTGACGCTCTTCGGGTGTTGGACCCGACGTCGACTTTGACGACAGGAGGAAGGAGACAAAGATGGGTGCACTCCGCGTCGACGTTTGGTCGGGTCCGACCCGATAAGCGAATTCGGTGATGGCCCGAGGGTGAATGAAAGAGTGGAAGCGAAGGAATCTAGCAGGCAGCAGAGGAAGCGATCAGCTACGGTGACCTTCAAAGGATGGCAATGATGAGACAAGGACATACCCTCCGGGGACTTCCGGGATAACGACGCTCATCAGGACTTCACGGCGCTCTCCGAGCTCGGCACGGTCCGCGACAAACTTCATCCGGTTGAAGTTCACGTTGGCCCCCGAGACGATAGCGACAAAGCGCTTGCCCTTTCCCTGGAGATTATTCTTAATAATGTGAGATTTGAGGCCGGCTAGACCGAGTGCCCCTGACGGTTCGGGTACCGTCCTCGTCTCTGTCGAGCATGGGCGTCGTCTGTAGTCAGCGCGCGAGTGATGCAACAAGCTTCAACTTTAGCCGACGAACCTTCGAAGATGTCGCGCATGGCGGCACAGATCTCATCATTCGTGCAGATTTCGACGCCGTCGAGCTGCTTCTGGCAGATGCGGAAAGGCTCCTCGCCGACGATCTTGACAGCCGTACCGTCACTGAAGGCGCCCACTTCGTCGAGCATAATGCGCTCGCCCGCAGCCAGGCTCTGATCCATCGCATCGCCATCGACGGTCTCAACGCCGTAAACCTTGAGGCTCTCTGGGGCGACATTCTTGACGTACGAGCACAGGCCGCTGACGAGGCCGCCGCCGCCGATAGAGCCGAACATGCCATCAAGCGTGTCGGCGTCCGGCAGCTGGCGAAGGACTTCCATAGCGATAGTCCCTTGACCAGCAATGACGAGCGGGTGATCATACGGCGGGACGTAGACGAGCCCAAATTGCTTGGCCAGCCGGGCACATTCAGCCTTGGCCTGGTCAAAGTCCTCGCCGTGAAGGACAATCTTTGCCCCGAGGCGCTCGACGTTGCGCCACTTGATCGTCGGCGTTGCGACTGGCATGACGATTGTACACGGAATACCAAGCTTGAAGCCGGCGAGCGCGACGCCCTGCGCATGATTACCTGCATAGCATGTAGTTAGGCGTCGAGTCAGTCCACATGTCAGGGTCAATTCATGTTGTGCTGCGCCTCCTCCAGCCTATGGTGAGACGCACCAGCACTACAAGTAACGACGCCTTTCCAACGCTCTTCCGGGTCGAGCGAGCTCATGAAGTTGTAAGCTCCCCGAATTTTAAAGCTAAAGACGTCCTGGAGCTCCTCGCGCTTGAGCCAGATCTCGCAGCCAAGCTTAGCCGATAGGTTGACGGCCTTGGTGAGCGGCGTCTCCTTCATATTGAGCGGCGGCGTGTAGACGCGGGAGAGGAGAATCATCTTGAGGTAATCGGGCGTGAGATCCCCGTTGGCGTCCTGGCTCATCATATGCTTCGGAACCCGCTCGTAGAGGTGCGTCGGCAGGCCCGAGCCGGGCGGCAACGAACCTGGACAGGGAGGGTGGGGGAAGGGACGCGGCCCGCAGCCAGAGTCAGGTCCAGGGCCATCGACGACTTTATGAGCCCCCAGCATCGAACGGCTCCCGCTCACCATGAGGCGGAGCGCCAGCCCCGTTCAGATTCGGATCACTTGGGTTGTTGGGCGGGGCTGGCATGGCTGAAGTGGTTGGGAAACGAGGTGGTTCAGGGGGAGTCAAGCCGGCGCTGAAAGCAAGCGGCTTCGATTCGGTCGGCTCGCGCCGAAGGATCTCCTGACCGCAAACAGTGAGTGTCGCACCCCTCAACATCGAATCAGCTCGTTTTGCAGAGCAAGCGCCCGTCATCTGGACGATATCGACTCCAGTACCCCCCGCCAGTAAGGCGCTCAAGGCGGTCGACCGGGCGAAAGCCCGCGTCTATGGCTCGTTCCTTCGCCGGGCCGGCGCGCAATCGCTCGACGAACTTGTCCTCTCGGCCGATGACGGCGAGGCGCAAGCCTCAGGCTCGCCCTGGGTTTGGGCTGTCAATTTTTGTGAGCTAGGTGCGCCGCTAGAGATGAGGCGGGCCGAGCTCCTCAGCCGATTTGCGGATCAAGACCGGCCGCTCTGGGTGCCCATAATCGGTGCGGTGAGTGTTCGCTTCGGCTCTGTCTTCATACCTTCCGCTGCGCATGGCATCTCATACTGCCTTGAGCGATGGCCTTGTAGCCATACTCGCTGCTCCGATTTCCTTCGCCATCAAGCGCTTGCCGGGTGGTACTCAAACATCGGGCCGGTCTGGCAACGGCCGCCGACTCCAAGCCTCTCTTCCTTGAGCTAGCGCGACCGAGCGCCGTCGACGCTCGGCTCCCCGCTGTCCCCGGCGACTTTGCAACGGAGGGTGCCGTCGAGTTCGCGCCCGCGAAGCGCGTCTGGCCTTGCGGCGTTGAGGTTTGGTACGACTTCGTGACTGAGGCGGAGGAGCGGGTCCTCATCGAACGCATGCGCGAGGTCGGCGACTGGTCCGTTGGCGCAGAGAAGCGACTCTCGGTAAATCGCTGATTGGACAGGACTCTTTCTTCCGAAAGCATCGAGTGGCCCTGACGCTTCAAGCATCCACAGGTCCACTTCGGCCCCCACTTCGACTACAGTACGTCCGTACGCGACCAAATCGGAGGACAGCTCCTTCGAAGCGCATTAATTTACCTCCTTCGCATCTTGCCCGCGGCAGCCACGAACGCAACCAAAGAAATAGCCAATCCCATTCCGGACTGGGTCGCATCGCTCATGGCATCACTGCCTTACCAAGATTTGCATCGGCCGGTCGACCAGATGACGGGTCAGCTGTACCCGGCTGGAAGTGGCATCCCTCCGCACGTCGATACCCAGTGCGTCAGACTGGCGACCACCATCAGTGCACCCCTTGGCTGATCTACCCTCCGAGGATTTTAGCTCACCTTTTGGCGACGTCATCTGGGGCGTCAGCCTTGGAAGCACAGTGACAATGGAACTGAAGGAGTGCGGCGAAGCCGAGGCTAGACGTATGCGCGTGCCTAAGCGCAGCCTCTCGACCAACCCAAACGCTTCGACGCCCCCGATATCGCAAAGGGAGAGTCCACCTTCAGCAACAGAGCAATTACAGTTGGTCCTCGTCGACTTACCGCCGCGATCATTACTCGTGCTTAAGGGTCCGAGCCGGTACGCGTACACCCACGGCATCCGACCTAGGCGAGCTGACCCGGTCGGAGCCTTCGGCGAGACGCTGCGATGTAGGCAGGATCGCTACAGCTTAACCTTCCGGACCGTCCTGAAGGAGGAGGATCGATCGTGCACCTGCGATTGGCCGCGCTGGTGTGACTCACGCTTCTAAAATGAGAATGCGCAAAAGGGGTTGTCTGAGATGATGACTATAGCAAGACCTTCTATATACAAACAGCAAATCGTTAGCATCAGTGTGCCTTGGCCGAGGAAAGGGCTCGATGGGCAAGAACCGATGACTTATAGATGACGGTGAAGGTGACTTAGGTGCGTCCTCAACCCCGCGTCGCACGTACTTTCGGCCGGACTTCAGCCCGCGCGTCGAAGGTCGGAGGCCTCCCTCACCGTCTTCTCGTCATCAGCACTCCGTCCTCTGGTCAATCCCGCTCCTCTTTCTTCCTACCTTGGGTCACGGTATCCGTCTTGATGGCGTCAAGGAGCAGTTCAGCAATCAGCAAGCTCGGCGTATCAGTGTCGCGGCCACCGCAGCTCGCTGTGTCCCTTCAAGCGGCCGGTGAGCTCCGGCGTCATCGCCCTGAGCAAGGCTCGCTCCGGCGTCTACTGACCTTCTCACTGACAGCATCTCTCGTTCTCCTCGCCAGCTCGCTCGCAACTTGTAGGCCAGGCGCGATGCTTTGCCTCAGTAGCATCTCCTCCGCCGCCTTCTCCTTTTAAACCGCCGCGCTGGGGCCAGCCGACGCCGCTCACGCACCCTCACCTGCTCGTGAAGGATGAAGTCCGGCCCGGCCTGACGGCTGCCGACTTCGAGGAACGGCGGAAGCGGCTCGTCGCCAAGCTGGTGCCAGGTGGTGTAGTCGTTCTCATGGGAGCGAAAGTACAGTACAGCAGTCAAAGTGAGTGTTCAACCCTACTCAGCCGTTCCGCAAGCAAAAGCTCATTCGGCTCGCTTCTCTACCTGCAGATATCTTGTGCGTCAGCGCTATGTCATCGTGCGGGGCTTGATGATCCTCTGGCTGACATGTCCGTGCCGTCGATGCAGCCATAAGTTTCGACAGCAGACCGACTTCATGTACCTCACAGGCTTCAACGAACCCGATTCAGCCCTCATCTTGCGTGCGTGGCTCAGGCCTCATGAGCTGCGCAACCGTGGCTCTTAAGCTCATACGTAATCTCGACCCATCTGTCTATAGAGCGAGACGACAGCCTTCCGCGTGGCTACCGCATGACTCTCTTCGTTCCTCTTCGCACGGCGCAGAGCGATCTCTGGGATGGCGGAAGGTCGGGACTGAGGGGCGCCGTCGAGCTTTTCCACGCGGATGAGGTGTGTCTGTCATCAACGGCCATTATCAGCGTCTTCATGATCCTGATCACTGCATTCTGTGCAGGCATTCGCGCTCTCGCGCCTGCCCGACATTCTCGGCGCCCTTGTGCCGCAAACCAGCACCGTCTACATCGACCTCCCGCCCTCGAAGTCGAAAAGGTCCTTCTTCTCGGGTCTCCTACCCTACGCCCAGTCGTCGGTCGATACGGAAGCCTCGCTCGGCAAACTGCCTGCCAGTAAGCTCAAACCTTTGGCCGGGCTCGTGCACGAGCTTCGGGGAGTGAAAAGCGAAGCCGAGGTCCGAATCATGAAGGCCGCGGCCGACATTTCGGCCCAGGCGCACACAGAGGTGACGACCCTTCGTCTGAGCGACGTTTCATCGTCGTGCTGATCGACCGTTCTCTTTGTCTCACTACAGGTGATGCGTTTCGCTGAGTCTGGAGGTTCTGAGGCACACCTCGTTGCCCATTTTGAGTACGTCTGCGCGCTCGCCGGATCCCAGCGCCCAGCGTACGTCCCAGTCGTCGCCTCGGGCGCCAACTCGCTCGTCATTCACTACACCGAGAACGACTGCCTACTTCAGGCTGGCGAGCTCGTCCTCATCGATGCCGGCGCCGAGCTCGACTCGTACGCGAGCGACATCACTCGCACTTTCCCCGTCTCCGGCACGTTCTCGTCCGCTCAACGAGACCTATACGAGGCTGTCCTTCAGGTTAACAAGCGCTGCATTGCGCTCTGCGAGCTGGACCAGAACTGGTCATCCAATGCGATGCACACGGCGAGTGAGTCCGAGCCACCCAACGCCCGAGCTGGGCCTACAGACGACTGACCATTCTCGCACAACGCAGGCGTGCGAATGATGCGCGAGGAGCTGAACCAGATCGGGTTTAACCTGAATTCGGATGCGTCGACGTCTGAGCTGGTGGGTAGTCACTCTGCTGCATATTCTTTTTCCGATGCCCTCGCTGACACCGCCTGATTGGCACAGTATCCACACGGCCTGTCGCACTTTCTCGGAATGGACCTGCATGACTGCCCCACCATGCGCAAGGATTCAGCGTACGAGGCTGGCAACGTGACGACGATTGAGCCTGGGTGCGTCCATCAGGGCCTTTCTCCCTGAGCGACCTTGGGTCTTCAACTGACCAACTCTGTTGCTTCCCGCATCAGTGTCTACGTCCCATTCAACTCTCGGTATCCAAAACACTTTCACGGTCTCGGCATCCGGATCGAGGTGTGTAAAAGCCGTCGACTTGTTTCCTTCCCTCAGAGATTGACGCCTTGTTGCCTGTTGCGCAGGACGACGTCTTGTTCACGAAGGACGGTCCGGTCGTCCTGACGGCTAACTGCCCAAAGGAGGTTGTTGACGTTGAGGGCGCATGCCAGGGCCTCTTGCGATCATGACCCTAGAGCAAGACCTGCCGAGCGTTGCATGAGCTAGAGAGGGCGGCACGGTCACCAGCTGAGATGTATTCCGGTAGTTTTAGGTAATTGTCGTCGGCGGATCCCGTGCAGTGCCAGCGCCGGCGTTGGCCGCGGGCGCGCTTGCGCCCTTGCCGCGCCGACCCAAACGAGCCGCCTGTCGTTCGCTGATCGCTCGTCTCTCCGACCGGTCTCCTCCATCTTCACCACACCACTACTCTTTCTCTATCATCTTGCTGTCCACAAAGCTCCCAGCATGCCCAGCTCAACGCCTTCGTTCGCTCAGTGCCCTTACACGGACAGCAATGGTGCGCTTTGTTCGGCAGAGCAGCTCTGCGCTCAGCATCCTGCTACCCACCGGAACCGCTTGCTGACCCGTTCCCTCCCAATCGGGAGCGGCTTCAGGCGTCCCTCGCGAGAGCGCCATTCATCATCAGACGGCCGGCAAGGAGGGACCTCTACTGCTGCAGGACTTTCAGCTGATGTGAGTTCTGACAAATGCCGGCTGGTCAATCTACCCTTCCTCCGCCCACATCGGCTGACTCCGATCGCCGCTCATGCTTCACTCCAACCTTGATCAAAGCGACACTTTGACGGCCTTCAACCGAGAGCGCATCCCGGAGCGTGTCGTCCACGCCAAGGGTGCGGGCGCGCTTGGCGAGTGGGAGACGGTTGATGAAGGCTTCGAGGACCTGTGTTGCGCAGCGGTAAACCTCCCTTTTTCCGGTGATTTAGCGCCGCCCCCTTTTACTGACGATACCCTTCCTTCGCAGCTCGCTAAACCGAGCACCAAGGCTCCTATTGTCGTCCGATTCTCGACCGTTGGCGGTGAGACGGGCTCTTCCGACTCGGCCCGCGATCCTCGAGGCTTCTCGGTCAAAATCAAAACTCCGGAGGGGAACCTTGACTGGGTCGGCAACAACACCCCAGTCTTCTTCCTCCGTGATCCGTCCAAGTTTCCAGGTGCGCGCTGCCTTGCCATTCCGCGTTGAATCTGTGACACCCACTTATCTGGCACTCTGCCGATGACAGTCTTTATCCACACTCGTACGTACCTATGTAGCTCGCCTGTCCTTATCCATCTGACCCGTTTGGTACGACCGTTGCCCACCTTTCGCTTGTCCCCACAGAGAAGCGCAACCCGCAGACGAATCTCAAGGATGCAGACATGTTTTGGGACTACCTCGGGCAGAACCCGGAGAGCATCCACCAGCTCTTCTTCCTCTTCGGCGACCGCGGAACGCCGCTCTCGTTCCGTCACATGCATGGCTGGGTGGGTCACACGATGAAGTGGGTCAATGCCAAGGGCGAGTGGAAGTACGTCCAGATCCACTACGAGTCGGACCTCGGCTTCAAGACACACACGGCGGCCGAGGCTGCTGCCCTCGACGGCTCGAACCCTGACTCGGCGACGCAGGACCTCTTCGAGGCGATCGAGCGCAAAGACTACCCGACATGGACGGCCTATGTCCAGACGATGACGGCCGAGCAGGCGGCTAAGTTCCGGTACTCGGTGAATGACCTGACGAAGGCAAGTTCTTCCATCTCCATTTTGTAGCACCGCTGCTTACTTGTCATCATTGCTGACGGCCAATCTCACAGGTCTGGCCAAAGGGCGAATTCCCCATGCGCAAGATCGGCAAGTTCACGCTCAACGAAAACCCATCCAACTACTTTGCGCAGGTGCGGCTGAACTGTCTTGTGGGCTGCAGAGAGTGTCAGAAAACTGACTCCTTACGCTTCACAGATCGAGCAGGCCGCCTTCGCGCCCTCGCATCTCATTCCGGGCATGGAGCCCTCAAACGACCCTGTCCTCCAGTCGCGTCTCTTTGCATACCCAGACGCGCACCGCTACCGCCTCGGACAAAACTATAAGTCAATTCCGGTCAACTGCCCGTACGCCACTTCGAATTACCACCGGAGCGGCAAAGCGACGACGGACGCCAACGGTGGCAGCGCGCCCAATTACCCGTCGTCTGCAGAGCCGATGAAGTACGCCAAGCGACCCTACACGCTCTCCCAGATTGCCGACAACCACGAAGGCCCCGGCGTGATCTCAATGACGTCCGAGATCCAGGATCTCGACTTCGAGCAACCTCGGTGCGTATATGGCGTTCAACCACTGTGTCACATCAAGCAGACCAGAGTACTGAATATCCTGTTCCACCGTGTCTTCCTCTCAGCGTGCTCTGGGAGCGCGTCTTTGACGACGGTGCTCGCAAGCGCTTCGTCGAGGTACGTCAAACCTGCATCACTCTCGGGCGTACTTTTACTGACGGTCGATTTCTCATAACGTCTCGCAGAACGTCGCCGGTCACATGAGCGGCGTCACTCGACCCGAGCTCATCGAGCGCCAGCTCAGGCACTTCACGCGCGTTTCGCCCGACCTCGGCCGCCGGCTGACGGCCGCCCTCAAGGAGGGCAGGGCTGGCCCCAAGCTGTAGGGGCGCTTAGCTGGTGTTCTTCCCTCTATAGCCACTCCGCTCTATCTCTCCATCTCGGTTGTACTGTTGTCTGCCATGGGCCTGCTCCTTTGTTGACCTCTTCGAGGTCCTAGCATGGTTGCACTCGTCCGTCATATGGCGCTAACCGGCGCGAGTACGTACGAGCCGACACGTCTCGCGCGCGCGGAGAAGGCACAGCTCGTCCCATTCAGCTAAGGCTACCCTTCGACCTGCGCATGCCCGACCGTCCTACTCCTTGAATTTAGTTGGCACGCGCATCCTTCCTCTCGAGTTGGATCGAGCTTCAAGCAGTCATATCGGATCCACGGAGCACTCGAGGTAGTCCCACGTCAGCCTGCAGCGGCCGCCATGCCACCTCGCCTTTGCCAGCTGTGCGGGACCGCTCGGGCCATCCTGAAGCGGCCAAAGACATCGCAGCAGGTCTGCAAGGCCTGCTTCTTTTACGTCTTCGAAGAGGAGATCCACCGCACGATTATTCAGGCCAAGCTGTTCAAGCCAGGCGACAAGGTGGCCATCGGAGCGAGCGGTGGCAAGGGTGCGTCCTGGCAGCGGCATGATACGCTGCCCAACAACCTCCGGCTAACGAACGTCTTGGCTGGCGATACCGGCAGACTCGACCGTACTCGCACACATCATGAAGGTTCTAAATGACCGCTACACTTACGGTCTCGACCTATTCTTACTGTCAATTGACGAAGGCATCACCGGTTATCGCGACGACTCGCTCGAGGTCGGTCTCAGGGCTCCGCAGCTCCGACGCTGTCAGGCTAGCTTGCCGTCCTGCTTGCTGACCACGTCTGAAACACTTCATCCGACTCTCGTGTCTCCGGCCAGACGGTCAAACGCAATCAGCAGCAGTACGAGCTCCCCCTCAAGATCTTGAGCTATGACGACCTGTACGGCTGGACGATGGATCGCATCGTCTCGACGATCGGCAAGAAGAACAACTGTCGGTCGTCGTTTGAGCTCAGCAACCCCTTGTCGACTCTCCTGCTGACCGTCGGACTGTGTTCACCCGCTACAAGGCACTTTCTGCGGCGTCTTTCGGCGGCAGGCGCTCGACCGCGGTGCAGCGCAGCTCGGCGTTGATCACATTGTCACCGGCCACAATGCCGACGACATTGCCGAGACGATCCTAATGAATAGTACGTCCTGCTCAGATCTACCAGCGACGCAATCTACCAACCACCGTCTCAGCATAATGACGTTGCGCTCTGTCCAGTCATGCGCGGCGACATCGCCCGGCTCGGCCGGTGTACTGACATCGTTACCCGCGGCGAGGACACGATTCAACGGAGCAAGCCCTTCAAGTATACGTACGAGAAGGAAATTGTCATGTGAGTGAGAGCATCTGTCGGGAAAGAAACCTCGATCTCTCTGACCATTCTGACGGCGATTTTTCCTCGCAGGTACGCCTACTTCAAGCGCCTCGACTACTTTTCAACCGAATGTATCTACTCGCCTGAAGGTGAGTGTCTGACGCCTGAGTCCTTGATCACTCCGCTCGCGCGTGCAACTAATTTCTGCTTTACACCAATTCAACAGCATACCGTGGGCACGCGCGGACCTTTCTCAAGTCGCTCGAGGCGCTTCGGCCATCGTCCATCATCGACATCATCAAGTCGGGCGAGGACCTCGTCCTTTCTGAAGTGACGCGCAAGAACCTCAAGGCCCAGCAGACGTGTCTCCGCTGCGGCTACATGTCTAGCAACGACCTTTGTGTACGTCGCCCTCTTCCTTGCGAAGCCCCATAGCCACTGAACCTAGCGTCACGCCTGTCTCTGCAGAAAGCCTGCACCTTGCTCGAATCGCTCGAAGCGGGTCTCGAAGCATCGACGTTGGTACGTCTGTTGATACCCGACGTTGCACGCATCGATCGCAGTCTTAACCACCGTCGTCTCCCTTCCTTGTAGGAGGCTGCTCAGGGCTGTCCAGCAGTCGACGAGCTCGAGGTGCCGGCGCTGCCCGCGCGACCACACCGGACAATCCCGTACTACGACCGGCTGGTTGGCCAGCGGCCGAAGACCTCGGTCGAGATTGAGGCGGATCCACCGAGCGCAATTACGGCGCCGTCAGACGGAGGATGATCGATGGCCGCTTGCCTTGAGGAACAGAACGTATGAAAGCTGGATTGGGCGATCTGAGACGGTCGCGGGAGGCTCAACTTGTCCGCCAGTTGCCCCAAGCGCTTTCCTTGATCCATTCGCCACCGTGCTCGTCGTACTCGGCGCGAGTCACGCCGACATGACGAAACTCGTCCGTCTGACTGTAAGCGGCCATGCCCTTCCACGCATCGACGCGCTCATCGCCTGCCGGCGGAAGGTGGATCCGGAACTCGCTCTTGTACGGCAAGATCGGCCGAAGTGTGTTTTCTAGCCGAACGCGAAGCCCCGGGAGTGCGGTCGAGCCGCCGGTCGCTAAGATTCCCCGCTGTACGCGAGCTTGCGTCGGGCCGGGGAGCTCGCGTAAGATGTGGCCAATAACTTCGCCTAGGCCGGCGCTGTCGAGGCCAGCCAGATGCGGCTGGAACCATATCTCGGGCACGCGACTACGCTCGACGTTGAGGTGCATCTGAAAGCTCTGCGCAAGGTCGTCGGCCCGGAACGGCTCGGCCGATCCACCGCGAAGAAAGGCCGTCAGGAGTGCGTTTTGCCGACTCGACTTTGATTCGTACGTATCGGCAGCAGTGAAGTTCGGGTCGTGTTCAAGCAGCTTGGCTTCGACCGAGGCCAGGTAAGCCACATCATCTTCTTCGTCCTCCTCCATGTCGGCGCCGTCGATCTCACGGTAGACGGCCCAGTCGTCGTCCCGCTGGCCGAAGCCGTCGTCTGTCTCGCGCGACGGGTAAGCACCAACCTCAAAGGGTTCCAGAAGCCCAAGGAAAGATTTCAAACGCACCATCGTTGGCCTTCCGCTTCTTCTTCGGAGCCGGTCCGTCGGCGGCCAGGTCGGCAATATTCTTCATCCGACTCTGTGCGGCCGCGCTCTTTCGGTCGCCGAGCGCCGACTTTTTCCGCTTGCGCTCTGTGATACGTAGGATAGTGGCCTGGGGAGGCAATAATAAGCGCGCGTTAGCTCAATTCGGATGCGAGGTAGTCAGGCAGGACAAACCTCCTGCTCCTCGCGCAACTTAGATGCCCATTGCGTCGGGTCGGCCAGCCGGTCTGCCTCGTCCTTGCGCTCAGCATCCTCCTGCGACAAGGCGGGCGATACCAGCCCCACCGAAGTCAGCGTGCGACTCTCGAACCAGGTCGTAGAAAAGTTCGTCGCAGGTACGCACGAGACGAGCCTTCTCGGCTGCTTTCTCTGCTTTGATCTTCATCCGCGCGTCGTAGCCCGCCTTGTAGAGCTTCTGCTTCCGTTTCTCCTTGATCTCGTCTTCGGTTAGATCGGCGTCGGGCCGGTCGACGAGCGGGAACGTTGGCTCCTCGACCGGCTCCTCAAGCTCGCCAACGTCCTTCTTGCGCGTCCGCTTGAGGTACTCGTCGATCTTCTTCATGCGCTGTTCAAGCTCGCGCTCATCCTCAAAGCCTGCGTTCTCAAGACGTTTCTGCAAGCAGACCAACCGGCATCAGCAGATATGGCGGCGCGATTGGTGACACAACGAAAATCGTACTTGGTAGTCTGCTTTCTTAAATTTCTCCTTAGTCGCCTTGATGTCTCTCAACTCCGCCATCTCGCGCTCGTTCTCGATCATCTGCGTACGAAGGACCCGGTTGGGCGGGTTTCAGCTGTAGGATTCGGATGGAAAGACAAGAACGAATACGCGACAAACCTTCTCAAGCCGAGCCTTCTGCTGCATCTCTTGAAGCCGCCGACCAGACTCCTTGCGCTTCTCTGCCGTTCGGGCGATCTCCTCAGCCGACTTCTCCTCAAGCACCTGATGACCACAGAGCTGAGATCAGCGCTCGCACGTCAACGAAATTGGCCATCAGAGGGACGGACTGGAGCCGTGAAGGGAAATTGCATGATGATGCTCTTTTCATCGATCGTTCTCGGGTCCGCGAGGGCGCGCATCTCGTCGCCGAAGTCGTCGGCGAAGTAGAGTGACTCGCGTGCCATGAACTGCAGCCGTACCGGAAGGGAAAGACGTCAGTGACGAACAGTCAGCCTCTCGGCAGCCCCATCGTACGATACGACTGACCGTGGCTTGAAAGGGCTGGATCTTGTTCGGGAAGCCCGGATACTTGAGTTGAACGAGACGCTGCAGAAGGTCTTGCGTTTGCGCGCCGCCCCATGCGAGCCTGCCGTCGAGTTTTTGGGGAGGCGTTGGAGTCAATGCCTTTTGTGTCTGGAGTCTGAGTCGGTCAGTTGATCATCACGCACCTTCGAG
Source organism: Cystofilobasidium macerans (assembly GCA_014825765.1). Classification (NCBI taxonomy): domain Eukaryota; kingdom Fungi; phylum Basidiomycota; class Tremellomycetes; order Cystofilobasidiales; family Cystofilobasidiaceae; genus Cystofilobasidium; species Cystofilobasidium macerans. Next base: position 18,193 of record MVAP01000011.1, on the reverse strand, counting down.
CCGAGCTCAAGACACCACGCCCGTCCACGACGGGGATCAGAGTTGTGCTTTGATTGCCCATGCCGACTGCCAGACCATCTCGTAGGCCAGTCCGAGCGAAGGAGAAGAGCGAATCAATGCCGTAGGCGACCGAAGGCGCGCCATAACCTTCAAAGAGAAGCTCAGACATCACTACGTTCCGAGAAGGAAACGGGACATCAGCAAGGCAGCTTGACGGCGAGCGCCTCTTCAAGAGCCGGCAAACGTACTGGCACGAGACGCAAGCGGCGTCGCGAGCCGCTCTGTCATGAGTATCGGATGGGCGACCGACTCTGTGTCGATGCCAAGGTTGATAAAGGCTACGTCGAGGGCGTGCTCCTGGTGGAACGTGGCAGGGCGTCAGCTCAACATCTCATCCGGAAGGCAGCTCAGACGCCAAGCTCTGAAGCTAGCGAAGGAGCCTGCCGTACCATATTGTCAAAGTTTGTCAGCACATCGCCCTCGAAGACAGGTTTGGCGCTCGATCGGCTCGTTGCATCAACCTCGGTGTCGGCGCCGACGAGCAAGTGCGTCCGGTTCGTCTTGCGGTCCCGGTAACGCGCGACAACTTGGTCGGCGATGAGGCGCGGTGTGGCTTCGTCGCCCCAGCCCGCCCGAAGCTGCGAGCTACCTGAAACCGACAAAGGGAGCAGGCTGGATAAGTATGCCGCCAAGACAGCCCAATGGGGTTCAAAGCGCACCGTTGTCGATGATGAGCGGACAACTGGACCCGGCGTGCGCCGGCCGGTAGTCGTTGATGGGCGATAGTCGCTGCTCGAAGACGGCCTCGGGCACGCGAAGGATGCGACTACCGCTCCCGCTCGCTACCGGGCTGACGGCAACAGGGTCGACTTGCATTCGACGCGTGTGGAGGCCGGAGATGGCGGTCCGTGACAAAGGCGACGGCTGGAGGTTGAGCTGATCGTCGTCGGTGAGTCGACAGCTCGTTGCGCGGGGCGAAGGCGCAGCGGATGTCGCAAGTCATCATCTTTCACCTTGATGACTTCTACTCAACTGAACGCAGCGATGGACTGCGGGGCATGCGTCTTAAATTAAATCGTGAAGGATACGTCGTACAAAGCTCAAGGAAAGCAGAGGAGAGACAGGAGGCGTGCGTTGGGTGACGCTGGGCAAGCAAAACGGAGCAATGAAGGGATCCGCTTTGATCGAAAGGGGAACGCGGCTCGTATGCGCGCGGCTGGGCCCAACAGCTTAAGAAGGTACGGTATGAGACGACCGCCGGATAAACCCCTGTGCCTGGTCCGGTAAAAGGAAGAACGATGGATGCTCTCAGACAGCGACCGAGGCTGGCGCCGTCGAGGCCGAAGACCCGGAAGCGTCGGCCGCTGTCTTGGCCTTTTTGCGCTTCTTGAGGAGTCCTTAAGAGCGGAAGGAGGTCAGAGTCAATGGTCAGGGCGGATTGCTTGGCTGCGTGCAGAGGAAAGGAGGCCGCACCCGCGGCGACCGCGCCCCGAACGCTCTCGTTGATCTCGCGGCTCTGCTCCAGGAACTCTGAGTCATCGAACTTATGCTTGCGACCAGCGAGCTGGGCAAGGTCCTCCTTGGTCAGGTCTTTGGCTTTTGGCGCCGCCTTGCGCTCGATGGCGGTCTTGTCACCGCCCTCGGTCGGCGAGCGCGAACCAGAGCCCGACGGGCCGTTCTCTGCGGGGAACTCTTCCTCGTCCATGTCCTGAAGCGTGGCAGCCGCCTGTCCAGCCGAGATACCGAGAGAGCGCTCTAGTGCTTCGAGCTTCTCCTTGGCCGCTTGCGACTTAAGCTTCTTGTAGTCCTTCTGGGCCTCGAGGATGTCACTCATCCTGCCGTCGGGAAGGAGGTCGAGAGCTTCAGATCAGCACGCGCGGCTCCCGGCGAAGTCAAGCACGTCTCCTAAGCAGACAGCAGCAGAGTGACGCACTTCTTGGCCTCCTTGATCGACGACAACCGCCGGCCGGACAGGTCCCGACACGAGTCATTGTTGCTTGCCTTTTGGCTCGACATGCGGCCACCGGTTGCACGGAGCTGCGCTCCGAAGCCACCCTTGCCACCGAGCAGCCTTGCGCAAATGGCAAGGTCGAGCTCAGTCTGACCTGACGCCAACAAAGCCGACAGGGTGGTGGAAGGAGCAGGAATAGCGGAGCGGGTGCGGAGGTAGCAGGAGCCGGCAAGATGGGCCGGCAGGAGCGAGCCGACCGTGGTGGCGGCCGGGTCGACAACCGTCAGCCGGCGAGCCGCGAACGGCGCCGGGAACGAGAGGGAGATCTGAAGCGGAGACATGGGCGCGGGTGAAGATTTGGAGTTTCACGCAAGAAGCAGAGGAAGTGTCGTTTGAGTGGACGAAGTGGCGAGTGAGGGCGTTGGGTAGGTGAGGGCAACGGATAGCAGGGACTGTGAAGGCGGCGGCGACCACGAGCTCAGCGGCGAGGCTTCTTGCCTTGCGTCCGACCGTTCGGCCCGGCCCATTAAACGCTCGGGCGACTGGTCAGCTAAACCTCTGTCGACCAATGCTGCTTGCAGAATTTGCGCGCCGCCCGATCTGTATTCCTTTCTAAAACATGCTTGTATCACGCCCTGTCCGTCGCCTCAGCCACTGGCGGCGACAAGGCCGCCTCTCTCGGCTCTGCTGATGGCTCGGCTGCTGGCGACTCCGCCGACGATCCTGCCGGCCCCCAAACGCCGCCCTGCTTGACGACTCGTGCCACCTGCCTCTTCAATTCCTCCTGGAGCCATGCCGGCAAGGCCTCCTGGAACCGTGGGAGCATGTCGACGAGGAAGATGCGCTGCGTCACCGGCGTGCCCTGGAAAGCGAGTAGAGTGACGGTCAGTTGTCTAGCGAGCGGACGATCTGCTGCGAAGATGAACGCCGCAGAGCATCAGGCTGCAACGGCAGCTTGCCGGCTCTCTCGCGGACCGAAAGCCTTCAGGAGCCAACAGAATTGAAATCTGTTGCTGTTGCGTCGACTGCAGACTTCTAACGGTCCGCCTTCAGTGACGCAGAGCCCCTGACAAAATCGGTGCCGATTGAAGTGCGGACACAGAGCTCCGGAGGAGTCGACTTTGACGAAGGCCAATTGGAGGAACTGCAGTCACAGGCAATCTCCCCCCCCCCCCCCTTATGCCAGACCTCGGCCCGGCCTTCTGCGTGAGGCTTGAGAATGAGTCCACTCACGTAAGCATGTGCGAGACCGCCGACCATGCTCTGGACAATGACCGCGCGCGAGTCATAGCCCTGTTTGTAGCGCCAGTTGGCCATCTCCTTGATGCTCCAGGCGTAGCCGAGGTACCGGCCGAGGACGCCATCGTCGCCGAGGAGAGCATCCTCAAGCCCCTGTGCTGTGCCGTCACCGCGAGCCGACATGCAGTTCTCGGACGAGCCCGTCGTGCGCGTCGGAATAGGGTTGGCAAAGTAGCCACCGCCGGCGGCAATCGCTGCCGGTCCGGCATGCCGGCTGGCCTCGAGCAGGAAGAGCTGGAAGTGTAGCGAGAGCAGCCGCCGGCCGTAGAAGGCCAGCCGAAGGTTGTGTGGGGCGATGCCGACCGAAACGGCCTTGGCGCTCGGGTGGGTGACCATCTGAAGCGCGAGCTCCTTCGTCCAAGCCTGAGCCTCAAAAGGGTACGCCTCGGACCGCTGTGGCAGGCGGAAGAGGTCATTCAAGCCCTCGCGCGGATCGCTGAAGCCTGCGTTCGCCGATGACTGCTCGGCCACCATCCGCTGGACGGCCTCCATCCGCTTTGTCGGCCGCAGCGACTGCGAGGGCGCGATCCGAGGTGGTCGTTCCGGACGCTCGTGAGGCGCTGATGCGGGCAGATGCAGCAGGAAGGTCAGTAAGCGCATCGAGGGTCACTCCCACATGTGCAAGACCCCTAAGATTCAGATTGGCGGCCTGAGAACTGCGCCTGCGAGGCAGAGCCAACAATGGACAAGCCGACGGGAATGACGGCGGCGGCGCGCGCCGACGACCCGAAAAGGGAAGACATGTCCAGGTCGTCTGGATGGACAAGAGGCATCGCCTCTGTCCGGTCTTGAAGCGGCCAGCCAGTCCCGAGCCTAGATCACCAGCTGCCGATGCGTAGCCCGCCGCTTTCGGCACCCATCCCGGCACAAAGTAATTTGAGAGGCGATTGGCATGGACGCACCGAGCTGCGACCGCACCCAGACGGGGTCGTTGGCACGCTTGAGCACGCCCCGGGCGACGCGGAGCATCTCGGCATGTTTTGTGATCTTACCAACGGGCCTGCGCGTCATGATGCCTTGACTCGCACTGCTGCTGCTGCTGGTGCTCAGGCGAGAGAAGGGAAATCGGAACTTGGATGTGGGAGCTTCGGTCGTCTGCCTGGCTCTCTCGGCTGAGCCGCGCGGGCTGGCACGCCCGGCCGTCGGACTCTTGGGCGCGCACTCAGGCGGAGAATCAAAAACCGGCCAGGGGCCTCGTCCGCGCGCGGCTGGCGCTGCCTCGCTCTCAGAATCGAAGCCGCTGTCGCCGCCAGCCAGCCGACACGACCCTCTTCACACGCTCTCCCTCCTCTTTCATAAAAAAGATCTCCTTAGCAGATCACCTACCCCTGGAGTATGGCCGACGCGTGCGTAGACTGGCACAGGAGGTGAGTGTAACTTTCCTGAAGACCACTGTGCTGAACTGGCTGCTTTCTCCGTCGCGCGGCCTCTGCAGAACAAAGACCAACTGGGCGGACGACGTCGACGAGGCTGGTTCGTTATTCTAGGCTACCTCCTCTGGCGACGCTCTTTGGAAGCTATCCCTCTGACGCTCTCTTTCTATGTCACTGCAGAGGCTCTGCCCGCCAAGACCGAGACGGTCGGCGCCGACGGCATCATCACCGTCGTCGAATACAAGCTCAACGACGACGGCAAGAAGGTCAAGGTACGTGCTGAGTTGTCCAGTCAAGTGACGTCGGCTGCTTGCCGCCAGCAGTGCTCGATGGGGAGCCCACAGACATCGTCGCTCAGACGGCGAGGGCCATTCGGCGGCAAGGGTGGCGACTAAGCGGTCGCTGTCTATAAAGCGTACTGCAGGCAATGGACGTTTGCGCTGACCTTGCGACCTATCCGCTGGTTACGCTCAACAGGTGACCCGCCGTATTAAGCGCGTTCTGTCGAAGCAGGCCGTTTCGCACATCGTTGCTGAGCGTAAGGGTTGGGCCAAGTGCGTGCAACTCGTCATCCTCTCCGCCTGCGCCTCAACATCAGCACTGACTCCACTCGACGACGCCTTCTCTTCCCACCCTCCCCCTCCACTTTCCCAGGTTTGGAGCCGAGCGCGGTAACGCTCCCGGTCCGGCTGCGGCGACGACGACGGTGGCCGAGAACATGCAGTTCAAGCTCGCTGCTGGCAAGGCCGCTGAGGAGGCCAAGGAGCCCGAGGATGCCGACAAGGGCGCGCTCAAGGTCAAGAAGATTGTCTGCCGGCTGTGCAAGGGCGACCACGTACGTTGCTACCTTTGTATCTCGATGCTCTGGTTCGGCAACCGCCTCTTCGCCGGGGAGCGCGACACGCGTCACTCGCCGCCGCACGCTGATCTTCTGACTTGGCTGCGCCCGCTCTACCCTCTCAGTTTACTTCCAAGTGCCCGTATAAGGAGACTCTTGCCGGCCTTGGCGATGACACGACGCCCGACTTCGGTGCCGAGCCGGCCGAGGGTGGTGCGGCTCCGGCGTCTGGTGGCGGCCTCGGCGGTCCATCCAAGTACGTCCCGCCTTCGATGCGGGGCGGACCCGGCGCGGCTCTCCGCGGCCCGTCCGAGGGCTCGCGCTACCCCGGTGGACCTGGCGGTGCCGGCCGGGAGGAGCTTCCGACGCTTCGCGTCACCAACGTCGCCGAGGAGGTCGAGGAGGAGGACCTGCGCGACCTGTTCGAGCGGGCGGTCAAGAACCAGCGCAACAACCGCGTCGCTCGCGTCTACATTGGCAAGGACCGCGAGACGGGCGTCAAGAAGGGGTACGCGTTTGTCTCGTTCGAGAGCCGCGAGGTCGCCGAGTACGCGCGCAGTCGGGTCGACGGCCAGGGCTTCTCGAACCTCATTCTCAACGTCGCCTTCTCGCAACCGCGCGAGCCCCGGCCGGCGGCATAAGAGAGCAGCGCTGTCCCTCTTCTTCTTCCCCTTTTCGCGGACGACGTGGCGCATCTGTTGCCCATCTTCCCCGCCCGACCCTCTTCGTTCGCAACGATCGTCGTGTGCTTCTAGATGAAAATCATGATCTGAACCGATTCCGTCGGCCTAGAATAAGGCCGATTCCTGTCATGTGCCTGAAGAGGTGATCGTCACGCCGCCTTCCTAAAGTGCTCACGCAGGCCTTACAGACTGGCGCAGCAACAGGTCGAAAGCAGGCGGACGAGCGCCCAAGACCTGACGGAGTGTCTTCTAGAGCGAGCACCCGGACCGTCCAAGGGACGCCACCGGGCGCCACACGCCGGAAAAAAAAGGGGGAGCGACGGGTCCTCGCGTCAAGCAAGAGTGAGCCCCATTGAGATACCCGGCGCGACCACGACCCAGAGGGAAGCGGCCACACCGAGCAACCGCAGGACTATATGGCTATGAGGAACAGGTAATGGGGTGCCGCTCGTGCCTAATGCCGGTGTCTGGCCCGATACACTTCGGCCCTACCCTCCTTCACACACAAGGCGAGGTGAGGGACAAACCGACTGTGCAGGGAAACTGCCAGGAAACCCTTGGCCGTCGTGCGCCCCCGGCCCGGTTGCGACCGCGAGAAGGACCCGAGCCGGCCGACCGTGCGTGCTGGCTTAGCAGAGGAGGGAAAGGGGCGGCTCATATCTTCGCCAGGCCCCATGGTCACTCTGTGGGCAACGGACGACGGCCGCGAACGGCGGCTATGGGTCTCCCGGGTCACGTTGGGATTTGGGCCGAGTTTGGGATGGTCGCACGAGGTCGGATGGGGAACCCGGACGGCCCTGCGGTGCCGGCGGGCAAAGGAGAGCGGGTCTGACGATGGCTTTTGGGTGTCGTTGCAGACGAGCGGCGTGTGTGTGTGAAGAGTGATTAGGAGAGGGAGGCTTTGGAGTCGTCCGCCGGTCGAATGGCCAGCGAGAGGCGGTGAAGCCTCGCGGCACGATCAGACCAGGCGAGAGCAAAGACAACCAAATAGCGCCTCCTCCTCCCCCGACATGAAGCGGGCAACCCAAGCGAACGCCGCCTCCGAACCAACCACTCTCGGCCTCCCATAGCGTCCCGCGCCGAGACCTTGCCGCCCGATGCGCACGGTAAGACGCTTTGCCTCAGGCTTGCCTCACGAGCCTGACCCCAGGCGACGAGAGAGCCGCACCGATGAGCCTCCCGGGAACCTCGCTGAGGTCCCGGCCGTCCTACTTAAGGCGCTGTCTTAAAAGCGCCCGCTTTCCTCGTAGATAGACGGCCCAAAGGGGAGAGCTCGGTGCAGGGGTGCGGGATCATCGCCGCTTTTGGAGCAGGGTCAGGTCGTGGTGACGAAGCCGAGACGAGACGTCGAGCCGTGCGGGGTGCGAGCGAAGATCCTAGCGGCGAGACGGGAGAGCCAGGAGCTTTGGGATGGCCAGTCAGAAGGGATGGCGCTCGGGTTGAGTCGCCCTGGTCGGAAGGGGTGTGGGTAAAACCTCCGGGGACTTTTCCAGCAGCGGGAGGGAGGGACGCAACGGCGACCACAGAGGGTGCACCGGGCAGTCGGACGTGCGTGGGCTGCTATATGCGGTTCTTTGCGTTGACGGAGGAGGTCGCTCAAGGATAGAAGAGGCAGGGTTTCGGGCGGCCAGGCTTTCAGCGACGCGCGCGCCCGGGAAAAAGAGTGCTGAACAGACCTCGTCAGAACGCATCGTCTTGGAGATGCATCACGCCCAAGATCGAGCCTCGCGTCCGCTTCGACGCGAGGCCAGCCTGACTTCCCAGCCAGTCGACCCATGGATCCCCTGGATCAGCCCCACTTGATCTATCTTCTAGACGACTCTTGGCCAAGGAGCTTCCGAACCCGATGGTTACGCCGCGCAACAACCTCCAGGATCAGCTCCGCCGGCTCAAGTCGTCCTCGACGGCGACGGCAAGCGCCGGTGTCGCCGCCACCGCCGGCGCCGCTCCGAGAGCCTCGCAGCCCAGGGCACCATCGTCGGCAACGACGGCGAGTGGGGCCGGAAGCCGAACTACTAGCCTCGACACCTTTCTCAAAACGGGCTCCATTAGTGGCAACAGGGTGATTAGCTCGACCGCCGGCGCGTTCACCGGTCGAGGCGGCAGTACGCGTACGTCCCCAGCCCGCACTCCTTGTGACCTACAGGTCTGCCCTCTGACTCCGAGGCCTGAGTCGTCTCCTATTTGCTCTCTAGCGTCGACTAGCCTCCTGAGTGGCCCACCAGCAGCGAAGAAGGCCCGGACGTCAACCGATAGCGTCGAGGAGATCCCTCGAACAAGCAGCGCGGCAACAGCGGGCTCGAGCTCCTCAGCAGTCGTCCGAGCAGGCAAGCGACCGAGCCCGGTCCCAAGCGCCCGCCAGGACGCGCTCAAGCGGTCTAAGGGTCAGCCGTCTGACCATTCGCGAGAGCTCCTGTTTCTCTGTGTGCAAGGTCTAACCCGCCTTCGTTCATTGCGTCGATGCCTCTCCCCGTCCGCAGTCGCCACCCCGCCTCGCGCGCCGACGCCCAAGCGTGTTAGCAGAACGCTCGTACCTGACTCGAGCCCAAGCAAAGAGAACATCAGCCCATACGCTTCCAAGCAAAGGCGATTGGGCAAAAAAGAGGAGGCGGTGGAGATCACCGACGTACGTCCGGCTAGCTCGGTTACATGCACACCAGCCTGCTCCTTATACTGATCTCGTCTCCTCTTCTTGTCCGACACGCAGCTGTCATTCGAGCTCCCGCCGACGCCCTCTCGGTCGACTCCCAGTCGCTCACGGACAGTGCTGTCTAGCAATAAGAAGCGGCCGCTGCCACCGCCGACTCCGACCAAGTCATCGGGCGTCATCATTGAGCTCGGTGACTCGGACGGCGAAGAAGGCGAGTACTTTGCCTATGACGATCCGGTCGCTCTCGACGACGACGAGATACAGATCACTGGTGGTGCCTCGAGCTCGAGCGGCCATAGCAAGGGTAAGGGTAGGGCCACCGGAACGGTCACGTACGGCGCTGGCAATGACCCTGCCGGCGAGTTTGCCGACCTGCCGGCTTCTGCTTTTGACCTCGATATGAGTGACGACATCGTCCCGCTCGCCGAACCACCACTCTCAACCAAAAATCGTCGTCGGCCTCCGCCCTCGGATCCACCCCCGGCGTATGACGAGGTGACGACGGTTGCCGGTCCTTCTCGTGCAACAAGTTCAGTGCGGGCGCCCAATCCCTCCGATGCGGCCAAGCGAGGCTTCGACCAGCCTTGGTCGCGCGAATGTCTGAGTGTCTTGTCAAAGACTTTCCACTTGCGATCGTTTCGAAAAAATCAGGTCGAGGCCATCAATGGCACGCTCAGCGGCCGCGACGTATTTGTCCTGATGCCGACTGGTGGAGGCAAGTCGCTCTGCTACCAGTTGCCCTCGCAGGTTCACGGCGGCAGGACGTCGGGAATCACCATCATTGTCTCGCCCTTGCTCTCGCTCATCAACGACCAGGTCGAACACCTGCGCTCGCTCGGCATCCCCGCCATCCCATTCACGGGTGATCTCCCGGCGGCTGAAAAGAAGAGGGCGATGCAGTTCCTGAACGGCGGTGTATCGGGCGCCGACAGCGTCGACGGCGTCGTCGTTTACGTCACGCCCGAGATGATGTGCAAGTCGCCGACGTTCCAAAGTCTACTTCGGAGCGTCCATCGCAAGGGTAAGCTCGCGCGCTTTGTCATCGACGAATGCCATTGTTTGAGCTCGTGGGGCCACGACTTTCGGCCCGATTATCGTGATCTCGCCAACATCAAGGACGACTATCCGGGCACGCCGGTTATGGCGCTGACGGCGACGGCCAATAACCAGGTACGGGACGACATCGTCCGCCTGTTGCGGATGCAAGACTGCGTCACCGTTTCGTCTTCATTTAACCGAACGAATCTCTTCTACGAGATCCGGCCCAAGTCAAAGAAGGTAACCGAAGAGATCGCTGCCTTCATCATGGCCGACCATCCGACGGATTGCGGCATCATCTACGCTTCGAGCCGCGATGGTTGCGAAAAGATCGCAAAAGACTTGCGCGACAAGCATCAGGTCAATGCTTCGCATTACCACGCGGGTATGACCAAGGACGATCGTGCCTGGACGCAGGCGGCCTGGCAATCAGGCGAGATTAAGGTCATCGTCGCGACCGTGAGTCTAGCGACTGGTCTTTCTTTGCCTGGGGTGCCGTGCGCTAACCTCCTGTCACGCCGACGATCCCTGCAGATCGCGTTTGGTATGGGCATCGACAAGGCGGATGTCCGCTACGTCATTCACCACGCCCTTCCACGCTCCCTCGAAGGCTACTATCAGGAGACGGGCCGCGCTGGTCGGGATGGCCAGCCTTCAATCTGCGTCCTCTACTACTCCTGGGGCGACACCAAGTCGATCTTCGGCAACATCCTTCGAGACCGCAACCTAACGCGCGAGCAGGCCGACCGTCAGCGAGAGAACGTCCGCGGCGTCCTGCGCTACTGCACCAATAAGACGGACTGCCGTCGCCGGCAGGTCCTCGTGCGTCCTCAAGAGTGTTTCGTCTCGAACTCATTGCTGAAGACTGATCTCTTGTGCCGTACCATTCGCTCTGCAGGCTTTCTTTGGCGAAGACTTTGACCCCAAGGATTGCCACCAGTCATGCGATGTCTGCGCTGCTGTCGGCAGCGGTGTGATCGACGTTCGCAGCGTCGTGCGTCTGAGCCCTCACATCCTCGTCCACAACTCCCCACGCTGATTTTATTGCCCTCATCCCTTCAGACCGAGGCTGCCCAGGCTGCCATCCGCATGGTCAAGGACATCGTTCTCCAGCGCGGGCGTGTCACTATGAAACAGGCGGTCGGACTCTTCCGCGGGACGAGTGTCAAGCTGTCGCAGGACCTCGACATGTCGGCCATCAGCGGCCGAGGATCCGGCAAAGACTATGACCTTGGCGACGCCGAGCGGCTCTTCGAGCTCCTACTGATCGACCAGGCGTTCGAGGAGGAGTATGTTGCAAATGGCGGCGGGTTCTCCAATGCGTACATCAAAGTACGCCGCAATCCTCTGAATCAGATTATTCCGAGAGCCTGAGCACTGACTTTGAGTACTCCCAATAGCCCGGCCGCAAGGCTCAAGAGTTTCTCCAGGAAGGCAAGAACGTGATGGTCAGCACCCAACCAGCCTTCGCTGTGTCACGTACTTGTCACGTACTCGTGGCTGATCCCACTTCGGGCTCTTCTTCAGCTCACCTTCCGGCAGAGCACGCCGCGCAAGAGCAAGGCTGGCGCAGCGGCGAAGGCTCCGGCTAAGGCTCGGCCGAAGGCTCCCAAAGGTGGCCGCAACTTGGCTGATCCCAACAGCGTCTTTGCTGCCGACGAGCCCTGGGAAGACGACTTCTACTTTGGCGGCGACCTCGACATTACCGAGGTCGACTTGGCCGAGGTCCTGGCAGCGCCGACCCATCAGCCGCGAACATTCGCCGCTAGCGTGCGTTCGATTGAGGAGATGCCGCCGCCAGCCGCCCCGCAGCGTCGAGCGATCGCTGCTGGTCCGTCGGCGCCGTCGGGCAGCTCAACGCCGCGTGGCGTCGATGCGGAGCCTATCAGCACGAAAGCGAAGCTCCAGGCCCTGCACGCGTACCGAGCCGAAGTTGGTCCCTCTTGAGTACTAGTGATCGCTCTTGCCGTATTTTGCTAAAGCAGTCGCATGCTTCTGCTGTAGATGGCCGATCTCCGTGACGTCGGCGACCCAGAGACGCTCATCGACGACACGGCGCTCGAAGCACTCGTCCTCCTGAAGCCTTCCGGTGCGTGATCGTTGCCCTCTTGCACTGCTAAGGGCGGCCAAAGCTGATCAGTCGTCCTGGTATTCGCCCTGCAGACAAGGAGAGCTTCCAGTCAGCTACCGAGATGGACGATGCGACCTTCAAGCGGACCGGCCAGCTGTTCCTCAAGCGGCTGCTCGAGTTCGCAACATCTGACTCGCGATCGGGAAGCGTTGCTCCCCCGACGCCCCCTGTTCCTAGGCCCAGGGCGTTGCCTGCGCCCAAGCCGGTTGTCCGGTTCGTCGCTTCGGATCGCATAACGCCTAGACTGATCTCCAGAGCTGACCAAAGACTGCCATCACCTGCAGCAAAGCATCCGAACTCGGCGCTATCAACCTTCAACAGTACGCCTACTCGCCCCCCGCTCGCGCGAGCTCAACCTCAGCCGCTTCGGCTCCTAAGTCGACGTCAGATCATTTCCCACGAGCCAATCTTTCGCGAGCGGGCGCTTGGGCCAAGCCCGTTCAGGGTACCAATAGCAAAGGCTCGAACACGAGCACAGCTGGTATCGTCAATCCTCCTGCCCGACCACCGCCTCGCAAGAAGAGCGTGACCGCGACGGCCGGCTTGCAGGCGTCGCAGCGACCGAGCGCAATCCGGGCGATGCCCCCGGTCCGGCGAGCGTAGGCGAGCACACGCCTCTCACAGCACATTCACCTTCCCGTTTCACATCTCTTTTCACCATTCGTTCTCCTCCCTATTCAGGCCGAAGCTGGCTCGGCTTAACGACCCATTGACGATTCCTTTTCGATTGACGATTAGACGACCTTTATCTTGCTTGCTCCGAAGATGAGAAGCCAGACTCATCGATGAGCAGCAGAAAAGAAAGGATATGAGCATCAGATGGTGGGGATCGGTCATGCAACATCGATGTGCCGGCACGCTCAGCGTCGACGCTCGTCCTTGGAGTCGTACGACGAGTCCTGAGAAAGCATAATAAGCGGCATCAGCGGGAGAACATCACCTTGGAAGCAGACGAACAACTGACGATAGCGCCGAGGAGGAGCTTGGCAAGCCAGGCTTCCGGCGCGAGCTGATGCCAGGTGCAAAGGTCAATTGGTCAGCCCCAGACACACGAGAATTCCTGGGTCATTCGTGGCACGTACGTCGATTCCCGTCTTTTGCATGAGCTCTTGGCTCTCGAGCTCGTAGGCCGAGGTGACGTCGACGAGCCCTCCGATCGCCGGATCGCTGTCGAGCCCCGCGAGCCAGTCGCGGGCATGGACGTCGTTGCCGATTTGACTGATCATGACACTGAGCGCGTCGGGTCCGTATCGTGTCTGGCTGAGCGTCTGCGAAGCCTGGCGGATGACACGTGAGAGGGTGTCGGACGCTTCGCCCGCGGGCGTGCCGTCCGTCAAGGCGATGACAAGCACAGGCTTGCGGAGCGTGTAGGATCGGGCAGGGCCAAGGAGGGCTGGCTGAAGGATCTTCTGCGAAAGGAGCCAAATAGAAGGCAACGAACGAGAGTATGACCGGGTCAGCAGCCACTTATGGGAAGGGGCAGGGCCTACTCAGAGCCGACGAGGATTGCCGTACCTGGTCCAGCGAGGTGCCCAGCGGCGTGAGGCCCGAGAACCTGACCTGGCCGATGAGGTCCTTGACCTGACCCTCGCCCGTCACCCGGTCGGCCGAGACCTGGCTGTTAAGGAACCGGACGCTGAGGCCATCCTGATCAAGCAGGCCACAGGCAGTCGCGATTTTGCCTAGGATGAGTGAAAGCTCAGTGATGCGGCTGCCATTCTCCTCAAAGGCCATCGAGCCCGAGTCGTCGACGAGGAGAATCACGTCAAACAGCGCAAGCTTGGCAAGATCGTAGGCGATCCTGGACGCCATTCATATGACGAAGGGGTTGTCAGTTGTCCATCATCTTCGGGCTGAATGCTCACGCGGCCTTACTCCTTCGGCAGCCTCCATTCGGCCATAATCCTGTCGACGGCTCCCGTTTGAATGACTCGGCTTGCAATCTGCTGCGCTGAACCAGGCGGGTAGAAGGACTGGATGCGCTGCTCCTGAATGCAGCTGTCGAGTATGCGACTGATGACGGATGGATCCGTCTGTCCGCCCGGGATGCCGCCGTAGGCCGGCTGCTGGCCGTAGGGAGGCTGCTGGCCGTAGGGAGGCTGCTGGCCGTAAGGAGGTTGCTGGCCGTAAGGAGGTTGCTGAGGCTGAGAGTACGGCGGTTGCTGGTGCTGCTGGCCGTACTGACTGGCAGCGTATCCAGTGGCGGCTCCTGCTCCGGCGCCTGCGTAGAACTGAGCGGCGGAGCCGTGCTGCTGAGGCTGCTGGCCGTACTGCGGCTGGGTCTGGCCGTACTGCTGCTGAGGGGGCTGACCGTATGGCTGTTGCTGGGGCGGCGGATATTGCGGCTGGCCGTAAGCTTGAGAGCCACCAGGCTGCTGCCCATAGGGACTATAGGTGTTCTGCTGGCTGTAGGTCGGCTGCTGCTGCTGACTGCCCGGGGGCTTGGAGAAGGCGTTGCCAGCGGCTCCGGCGACGGCAGCGGCTGCGAGCTAAAGATCAAGGGGTGTAAGTCGAAAAAGAGCAGCAAGAGAGTCGTAAGCGGACCGGTGGTGGAATAGCGAATGCGCATATGTCAACATGTGAGCCAGCGTCCCCAGAGGATGAGGTCTCGGCTGCCTCTTTCCTCGTAGAGGTCTGAACATGCCGAAGGATGATGATAAGGACGCAGAGTGGTCTCAGACTGACCTTGGCGGCGAAAGACTGCGATGTCGGGCAGAGGAGGAAAGATCAGAGAGGCCACAAGAAATGTACTGCGAAGGCGGCTCTTTGACTGACCATCTCGGAAAGGGAGAAGGGTGGTGACGGTGGGAAGAGTCGGAAGCGAGGCGCGGAAACTGCTCACCATCTCCGCGCTGAGCCACGATCATGCGCAGCAGCCCTCGCTAGAAATACGTGGGTGGCCCCTTCTTTTTTTTTCCTTCCATCCGACAGTACTCATGCACGCACCTTCCACATCGAAGCGAAGCGTAGGAAACGTACTGATGATATCAACACAGCTGAGTGCACAGCTGTCAGCTTGGAGACGAGAGATGTGTGAGCAAGGAGCGGGCTGGGAGACGTGTGCCGTCGGGGTGCTTCAGACCCGCGCCGCCAGCGCACGGGCTAGCGCGTCCGTCGCGCGTCTCTCACTGCGGTCGCGCTGTCGTCAGCACGCCTCCCTAACCTCCTACGCAACTCCATCGCCCTCGACGTCTCATCTTCGAGTCACGCCTCCGCACGCAAGCACACGCATCTGACTGCCACCGACGAACCTCCAACTCTCGCTTCCTTTGCCGCCGCTAGCGCCCTGGCTCGTTCCAGCTCGCCGTTCGACGCCTGTCGTGGATGGCACCCTCTGCCGCCTCCTCCTCCTCCTTTTCCTCAGGCTTTTCCTACCCGCCTCAGCCAGCTTCTACTTCCACTCGAGCCCGGACAACCGCCTCGTCCGACTCTGAACTGCCGGAGTCGATGCTCCCCTCGGCCATTGCGCCGCCGACGGGCCCGCGCCAGCCGAGCCTGCTCGCCCAGGACGACGTTCTCGAGCGCGGAGGCGGGTCGGCAGTCGAGCTCGCCCCGCTGATGGACGAGAAGGGTGGCCTCGACGGTAGCGGCTGGGTTGACGGGAGTCTCCATAGGCGAGCAGCAGGCAACGGCAGCGGGTTCGATGACAACGCCAGCGGCGACACGCTGGCACCCCTAACCTCGTCCTCGAAGTCGACATCTCAACGCCGACTCCAGCCGAGCCGGGCGTACAGCAAAGGCGGCCCGCGCGTCTTCGGCTCATCATCGGGAGAGAAGGACGCCGGTCAGGTCGACGGCGGCGAGGGCGAAGCAAAAGGGTGGTTGAGCAAGATCATCTTGAGCGGTCGGGACCGGCGGAGCTTTCTCCTGCTTATCCTCCTCTGTGCGTACCCTCGCTTGTCTACCGAATCTGCTTCCAGTCAAGCCACCGCTGATTGACCTTCTATCACCCATTCTGATTCCTAAAGATACGCTGCAGGGAGTCCCAATCGGCTTGACGTTCGGCACGCTCCCCTTTTTGCTTAAACCTAAGCTATCGTATTCGCAGCTGGCCCTTTTATCGCTCTCGACCTACCCCTACTCGCTCAAGCTCCTCTGGTCGCCCATCGTCGACAGCTGGTTCTCGGCCAAGCTCGGCAGGAGGAAGAGCTGGATCGTACCCGTCCAGGCCATCATGGGCTGCGCTATGTTCTGGCTCGGCGGCCGCATCAACGGCTGGCTCGAGCAGGTCCGCCGCCAGCCACATTACCCTCGTATTCTGGGTGCAAGCTGACACTTCACGCTGTCCCGATCTCTACAGGACGTTCCCTCTGTTGCCTTCCTTACCTTTATCTTCGTCTCTCTAATCTTCTTCGCGGCGACGCAGGACATCGCCGTCGACGGCTGGGCGCTCACACTTCTCTCGCAGCGCAACCTCAGCTATGCGAGCACGGCCCAGACGATCGGCCTCAACCTAGGCTACTTCATGAGCTTCACCGTCTTTCTCGCCTTCAACTCGGTCGAGTTTGGGTGCGTTCGAGAGCTGGAAGAATGGATAACCTGATCCCCGATTTGCTGACTTGATCACCTCTTCGTCTTTGGGTCCGCAGCAACAAGTACTTCCGCACTGCCCCGCTTGAGACGCCGCTCGTCACGCTAGGCGGCTACCTCCGCAATTGGAGCTTTGTCTACTTCATCGTGACCCTCTGGCTGTACTTCAAGCAGGACGAGGTGCGTGTTTGGTCTCCTCGAATCTCGGGGCCCAAGCACCCTTCCTAACTGACACCCCTTCTACCTTAGGATCCCGTTGCTGAGGACGAGCCAGAAATGGACGTCAAGAAGGTCTACAAGGTCATGTGGTCAATCATCAAACTTAAGCGTGCGCCCTCCTCGTCCGCCTGATCAGGTCGCCCCTCTTTCTGACGCCGCTCCTTTCCACCTTCGCGCCTGCAGACGTCCAGAAGTTCATCCTTCTCCACTTTATCGCCAAGATTGGCTTCATGGCCAACGACAGCGTCACATCGCTCAAGCTGCTCGAAAAGGGCTTGCTCAAGGAGGACATGGCCGTCGCCGTTCTCATCGATTTTCCCTTCCAGATCATCGGCGGCTGGTGCGTACTTTCCTGGTCGTTCTGTCACACCTTTGAGCCTTCTGACCCGATCCGTCGTATCAACTGAACATCCTATGACAGGCTCGCTGCCAGCTGGTCGACCGGTCCTCGGCCGCTGACGCCTTGGATGACGGCCTACACCGTCCGCCTTGGCTTCGGCCTGCTTGCAATTGCCCTCGTCGCCGGCTTTCCGAGCCAGACGCCCATCCCGTATGCGTACTTTTTGCTCGTCATCGGGTTCACCGTCCTCGGCTCGTTCACGAGGTACGCAACTCAGTCCTCTCGCCTCGAAGCAATGAGCGACTTGAGCCGCAGCGCTGATCTGCCCTCCCTTCTTGCCTCCTCACTCCCAGCACGGTGCAATTTGTCGGCATCTCGGCTTTCCATACGCAGATCTCAGACCCAGTCATTGGCGGAACGTACATGACTGTGAGCAATTGAAGTACAGTTGTCGCAGCTGATCAATGACTGATTCGTCGATCCTCTTCCTATCCATCAAGCTACTCAACACCGTCAGCAACCTCGGCGGGACCTGGCCGAAGCCTTTTGTACTCAAGGGTGTCGACTATTTTACCCAGGCGACCTGTCACGTGAAGCACGACGCGCTCGACCTCTTTGTCCGCTCGGCCGAGTGCAGCTCGGATCACGGTCGGCGCCAGTGCGCAGACCTCGGCGGCGAGTGCGTTGTCGGCCGTGACGGCTACTATGTTGTTTCGATCCTCTGCGTCATCACCGGCGCGCTTCTCCTCGTCGGCTACATCCGGCCGACCGTGCGCAAGCTACAGTGTGCGTTTTGACCTCGCAGGCCTATTCGTCTCTGCGTCAAGTCGCCCTGGCTAACATGCGCCCGCACACTCGCGCCGATAGCGCTTCCGCCGTCGGCCTGGAAGGTAACAATCCCGCAGTGATTTCCGGCAGCTGCTCTTCCGCAACCGCTCAGGGATCACCCTTCGCTAGAGCTGCGTATCTACTTTTGCATTTGCGTCTGTGCCTGGCTGACGGGGTCACAGGTCATGCGTACAAGCAGGGGGGGGGGGGGGGGGGCGGGGGAACGGGGGGGGGGGGGGGGGGGGGGGGGGAAAGTTGCGACAGGGCCCCCTCTTTTTGGAACTAGGTTGCCCGGGCCGGGGCCCCGTCCCCC